>CAUYRH010018178.1:0-10532 GCA_963574655.1 Perodicticus potto
TTTATTTATTTTTTAATTGTTGAGGATTCATTGAGGGTACAAGAAACCATGTTACACTGATTGCATTTGTTGGGTATAAATTTAACCTTCTTAAACAGAACAATTTTCAGACCAGGATTCTGTATAAGCTTCAAATTCAATGGAGAAATCAATTTTTTTTATCAACATACAAACATTGAAGAGATTCACCACAATAAGGCCAGCTCTGCAGAAAATACTCAGACTCACTCTCCACACTGACCATCACAATACACAATGGACCTGCAGCAAAGTAGACACCCAGAAATTAAATGACATAACATAGCTTCCAAAATGACATAAGGGATAACACCAAGTAATGGATCTTCACGAAATAAGAAAAATATAACTCCACCATACATATCAATGCTCTCAGTACATGTGAATGGCATCAATTCCCCCTAAAGAGGCACAAGCTGGCTGAATGGATAAAACAAGCAGATAAAAAAAGCACAATCCATATATATGTTCTATTCAGGAAACACATCCAACCTCAAGGGACAAAGTAAGACTCAAGGTGGAAGGTGGGAAAACATTTCAGGCAAATGGAAATCAGAATAAAGGAGAGGATTTCAATTTTATTTTCAGATATAAGTGGATCTAAAGCAATAAAAGCAAAGAAAGACCAAGATGTCACTATATACTGGTCATGAAAACAATACAAGAAGACATTTCAATTCTAACTATATATGCACCCATCATAAATGCTCCCAGATTTATGAAATAAGCCCTAATTGGTATGACCATCTTACAACATCATAATAGCTGGTGACTCTAGAGCCCTTCTGACACAACTGAACAGATCCTCTAAACAAGTGGTTCTCAAAAATAATTTTATGGTTGGGGGTCACCACAACATGAGGAACTGTATTAAAGGGTTGGGATATTAGGAAGGTTGAGAACCACTGCTCTAAACAGAAACTAATCAAAGAAAAAAGGGACATAGATGCTTCCCTAGAACAAATGGGTTTAATAGACATATATAGAACATACCAACCAAAAGCTAAAGAGTATACATTCTTCTTATTAGTCCATGAATCATATTCCAAAATCGATCATGTCCTAAGACACAAATCAAACCTCAACAAAATCAAAAGAATTGAAATTATACCCTGAATCTTTACAGAACACAAGGAAATAAAGGTGGAACTCCACTCTACCATAACATTCATCCCCACACTAAGTCATGGAAACTAAACAACCTTATGATGACTGAAAGTTGGGTAAAGGAGGAGATAAAGAAGGAAATTATTAGATGCCTAGAACATAAAGGCAATGAAGCCA
This sequence comes from Perodicticus potto, assembly GCA_963574655.1. NCBI lineage: Eukaryota > Metazoa > Chordata > Mammalia > Primates > Lorisidae > Perodicticus > Perodicticus potto. Next base: position 1,303 of record CAUYRH010018178.1, read on the forward strand.
CAAGTTACCAAAACTTGTGGGATACTAAACAAGAAATCATAAGAGGAAAATTTATTATATTATGTGTTCACATCTGGATAAAAGAAACAGTGCACGTCAATGCAACTACTGTTGATAATGTAGAGAAAATGAAGTAATAGTGAGAGAGGATACCCAGAAAGAGTACATTCTTATCTAGAAAGACAAAAAGCTTCTCACAGAAACTCAAGGACACTCCTGCAAAGACCTCACCATGGTAACTCAGCCTCTAAGAATTTATAAAAACTTAGCTTCCTAGAACCTTGAAATTAACAGTTGCATCTGCTTCTGTAAACCCTGCACATGCTTTGAACCCTCTAATGAGGGACAATATAGAAATTCCTTTGTCTGCCTACTTGTGTGTCCTATAAAAGGACAGGGACAGAGTTGATGGGGAAGCTCAGCCATTTTTGATTCAAGTTTGTCACAGCTGCACCAGCTGGAGTAAACCCCTTCCTTTTTCAAACAGGTGTTTGGGTGAATTTTTCTGTCCATCAGGTTTTATTTCTTTGCAAATATTCTGGTTTCCTGACCAATAATTGAGATCAGCTGTGGGTATAACAGGCTCTGACTCACCAGGTGTTTGCAAGCAACCCTCTGGGAACCCATGGAGTGCCCTAATTGGCCTGGTAACCATGGCTTACTGAGTGTGCTAGGGATGGTAAGCTTTGCCTCTCTATGTGGGCACCTCAGCATGACAGGAGAAGGGCCCTCTTTGGTGGGTTTTCAAAGAGTTGAACAATGGGAAGAACTGGCACCTACACTGGGAAATGTCTGAATCATGGTAGGATGCTTCTGGGGAAGTGAAAGAAACTGCTCCATAAGAGCAGAAGGGGAGATTAATCACCTCCCAGCACTTCTTTAGTACCTTTCAAGGTAGTAAGAGTGGGCTGCCTAGGTTAGGAAATAGGATGGAATTGTGTGCATATAAATGCTTGGAGACTAATTGAAACAGACAATGAGAGGTGGGGCTCCACCCCCAAACACACAGGGCCAAAACAGACAGAGCATGCTGATGGTGTGTATCAGCCTTCCAAAGCAAAGAGGGTCTGTGAGGGAAGTGGCTGGTGATGAACAAAATTGTGCGACTACTCCCTGCCCTTACCTTCCTTTACTCCATCTGTGTCATGATTGTTATTTGTCTGAGGGAGGGAAATGGTAGACACTCAGGGAAGGCCCACCCCATGGGGGACTATGGGGTAACTATGTCCCCAGGGAAATTGAGAACTTTGTGTGAAGAGGAATGGTTAACTTTTGAAGTGGGATAGCACTCAGAAGGAAGCTTAGAAAAATCTGTTGTACAAAAAGGTGTAGTCTGTCATTACTGGGGACCTTGGAAACCCTGACCATTTCCCATATATAGACAGATGGCTCCAGCTAGCATTACAACTGCCTCCATGGCTCAGAGGCCAAGTCTCCTGGGTGTTGCTGGCTAGGAGAGATAAGCACTCTGCATGGCCAAAGAAACCTCTGTGGCCATCAATTCCTGAAATATTCCCCTCCAAGCCTGAAGATATTGAGTCCCCCACCTTTTGCCCCAATATGACAAATGGTCAGGCTGGAGTAGCCTCCATCACCTGATTCTACCACCTGGCTTGAAGAAGCCAGCAAAATTCCTTCTGTCAGCAAGAACTCACCCCTTCTCTTCCTATAAGGCTCTGCTCATAAATTCCCTAGGCTTTTCTGATGCTGATGATTGAAGTATGGGGCCCAGAAACAATAGATTTTGAGGGATAGTCACAGGAATCTGCTGTGTTCTGGTGTATCAGGCCTTCACCACAGGCCTCCTCAATTGGAAACATAATACTCCCTCCTATAGTGAAAAGTCCCAAGCTCTCATTGACTTAATGCAGTCCATTTCTCTGACTCACAAGCCAACATGGGCTGACTGCCACCAGCTCCTCCTCACTCTGTTTAATATGGAGGAGAGACACTGAATGGTCCGAGCTTCCACCAGGTGGTTAGAGGAAATTGCTCTGGAGGATGCCCTAAATCCCAGAGATTTACCCAAAACTCTCTGCCCAAAAAGGACCCACTCTGGGACAAAAAATAATAAGGTTGAAATGAGGTGGCTTAAAGAGTACAGAGAGGCCATCCTCCAGGGGTTGTGGAAAGGAAACCAGAAAGCCATGAACATATGCAAGGTGGCTGAGGTCATGCAGAAGCCAGATGAAAGGCCTGGGGATTTCTATGAGAGACTGTGTGAGACATATTGAATTTACACTCCCTCTGACCCTGAAAGTCAGGAAAATCAGAGAAGGTAAATTCAACTTTCATGATAAAAAGCACTGGAGACATTAGGCATAAGCTTCAGAATCCACAAAAGGGGGTGAGAAGGAGCTGATAGATTGGAAATCCGGGAAAAAAAGCACATTTGAGAGGCTGAAAAAGAAATTGCAAATGGCCTCTCCTTTATCTATCGCTTTGCAGGAGCCTCCCCAAACCTTTTCCTTATATTCAGTTCCTCCTTCCTCTATGAAGACTTTGCAGAGGAGCTCAGTTTTTCCTAAAGAGTAAGAAACAAAAACAACAAATCCTTCCTGTGGGAGTCTGTTTGAGGAATAAGGGCTCTGCTATGTTTACAAAGGTTCCCTTCACCCTGCTGGCTGACATGTGCTTCCTGACACTGGTGTGGCGGAAAATGACACAGGGCCCAGTCACAGGATGCAACCTCTCATGTCCAAGATCATAGGGCAGAGGAGATGGGGAAGCCATGGTGCTGCTGTGTAGACTTCTCCATCCAGGAATATCTCCTCAGAAAGCAGAGCTGGTAGCAGTGACTTGTGCCTTAGAATTAAGTAAAAGGAAAAGCATGAACATTTTCACAGATTCACGGTTTGCTTTCCTTACTCTTCATGTGCATGGGACTATCTATAGAGAAAGGTGAGTTTTAACAGTAGATTTAAATCTTTTAACAAGATTTAAAATACCAGGTAAAATTCTGCACCTATTAGAAGATATATGGAAGCCTAAGCAAGTAGCAGTCATCCACTGCTGAGAACAGTAAAGAATAAGAGTTCTCAAGACACAAGGGAGCCCTAAGGCAGACACTGAGGCCAAGAGGGCAGAAACTCTCTCATACCAGGCCACAACTGTCACCCCTTTAATCCCATGGGCACTGGACTTAACCCCTGTATACTCTGAAAGAGGAAGAGAATTGATGGAACAGAAGGGAGCGGGGATGCCAGAGAGTGATAGAAAAGGCTGTTAGATGGGAGAATGGTAGTACCCCGTCTCCTGGGACCAGCAGTCATTCTTGACATGCATGAGGCCACACACCTGGAACAGGAAGTAACAGAAAAACTTCTGGGGGAGATGCTTTAATATTTCTCACTTGACTATCCTTGCTAAGATGGTAGGCCAGCATTGGGTGATATGCAGTAGCCAACACAATGCTAAGCAGGGGCCATCCTTGCCACCTGGATTTCAGTCCTAAGAGGGAAACCCCTTTTGAAAATATGCAAGTGGACTTTAATGAGCTACCCAGATGCAGAGGGAACTGATACTTGCAAGTTCTGATTTGCATGCAATCAGGATGGATAAAAGCTTTCCCCACTAGGACAGAAGGCCCACGATGTGGTAAGAGAGTTGCTCAGGGAAATCATCCCACAGTTTGGGTTGCCAGTCTGGATTGGCTCTGACAACAGACCGGCCTTCATAGCAGAGATAGTGCAGATGACAGCCAAAATCTTAAATAACACCTGGAAACTACATGCAGCATACAGGCCTCAGAGCTCAGGCAGGGTAAAGCACATGAACAGAACCATACAATCATGGATGCTAAGCTCTACCAGGAAGTGGGGCTTAATTAGGTACAGGACTTGCCACTGGTTTTGTTCACAATTAGATGCACCACTTCCAAGGGATCAGGATACTCCCTTTATGAGACAATGTAGAACAGGCCCCCCACCACCAATCCTCCACAATCTATGAGGGACCCCTAAAGAACTAGAGGAAACTGAATTGCACTGACAGTTAGAAGCCCTAGGAAGAGTGGCAAAGAGGATACCCACTTGGGTAATTGACTGGGTTTTGGTTAGTTTTTCTTGTGTCTGTTCATCCTTTCTCTCCAGAAGACCAAGTTTACGTCAAGGACTGAAACTTGGTCTCCCTTAAGCCCAAGTGGAAGGGTCCCTACACCGTCATCCTGACCACATCCACAACAGCATAAATGGAAAGGGTCTCCACCTAAAATCATCACAGCAGGCTGAAGAGAACTTCATGCTCCCGAGGGAGACAAAAACAGATACAGCCAAACCTAGCAAGGTGACACTAAAGCTATCAACAAGCTCTGCTTTAGCTATTAACTGGGAGCTGGCTGGTCGACACATAGTCAAAGCTTGAGGACATCCACTGAGGGACTTACATTAATTGGGTTCTTCACCCTGGGGAAATGGGAGGAAGGGTGCAATCTGTGTGCTCACATTACTAAGGTGGGGCAAAAGATGATAACATTGCTCTTTCACAGCTTCTATGAATGTGAGGGCATCCTCAAGGGAACTTGCACTTACAACCAGACCCAATACTCAGTATGTGACACTGGGAAAGGTAAGGGCCCATATATGTGTTACAATCCCACTGAGCCCCCTTCATATGTGCTATTTGAGGTAAAATTGGCAAGGTTATGGCATCAGTTCCGAGGAGAAGGGCCTGTGATAGCCCATACTAAGGTAAAAGAGAGTCCAAACCAGGTAACATTAGGACTTAATGCCTGTGCTCCCATGAGCCGCAACAAAGTCTGCAGTTCACCAAGCTGGAAAAGGAGTTACATGGTAGCAGATAAATACATATGCTCTCAAGACTTGAGATGGTGTGATATAAATTTTCAGAATAGGTCATGTGTATTGTGGGCCTCTTGGAAAGGTAGTAATCAGGAGGAAGTCTTCCTCAGGGAAGGAGTGGTGGTGACTAATTGCTCAGAAAATTGGTGCAATCCTCTGGAACTAATAATCACTAATCATTGAACCCACAGTGGAAAGCAGGAGAAAAAGTGACTTTGGGAATAGATGGTAGAGGACTTAACCTTTATGTCCCAATTATCATTAAGGGACAAGTCCAGAGCCATCTTAAAATGATCTACCAGGTATTTGAGTTTTTCTATGGAAAAGTAACCAGGTCTCTACCTCAACCTCTGCATAATGCCAAAAATTTATTTTTTGGACTAGTTGATGGCATAGCTCAGTCTCTAAATGTTATGTCATGTCATGTGTGTGGAAGAACCCTTATGGCTGATCAGTGGCTATGGGAAGCAAAGGAGATGCTACCCCATGAGGTTAAACCAACATCACAGGCCATAAAAAGCCCCTTCAAATGAAGCTTTTCAGGTCCTGAATTCTCCCATCATAGGCCAGTATTGCATGGCCAGGTGGGGGAGAGACTTCTCCTCATCTGTTTGGTAGCTAATTTGTCTGGGACAAAAGAATTATGATGCCTCGATGAGAAAAATTGAATGGTGGGGAACTAATAGGACCTAAAAATACCCTCTTAGCAGATTTGCCTTTCTGAGTGAGGGATGGGAGGACTTTGGGAATCAGAGAGATTGGACAGCACCAGCTGGGCTGACTTGGACATGTAGGAATAAAGTATATACACCCATCTTCCCAACAATTGGAGTGGGAGATGTTTAATAGGAGTCATGAGACCCTTCTTTTTCTTGTTGTCACTCAAGACTGGAGAATTACTTCGGTATAAGGGCTCTGCCACATTGCCCCATCGAAGGAGAGAAGTTATTACAGGAGACTAAAAAGATGATGAGTGTCCCCAGGAAAGAATAATCTTGTATTATGGACCAGCTACATGGGCCAAGAATGGCTCATGAGGATATTGAACTCCCATTTACATGTTAAATCATATAATTAGACTATAGGCAGTACTTGAGATTATAATCAATGAAACAGGCAGAACACTAACGCTCCTAGCACAACAGCAAACTCAAAATCATAATGCTGTCTTTCAAAATAGGCTGGCTCTGTATTACTTATTGGCCTGAGAAGCAGAGGCTTCTGGAAAATTCAATTTAACAAACTGCTCCTTGCAAATTAATGACCGAGGGCATGCCATAGAGGCTATAGTGAAAAGAATTCAGACATTGGCCCATGTCCCAATGCAAACCTGGAAGAGATGGAGCCCACAAAGCTTATGGAGAGAATGGTTTTCAGGCTTTGGAGGATTCAAAACCTTAGTGGGGGGGGCGGAGCAAGATGGCCTACTGCAAGCAGCTTCCGAAAGAGGCCCCTGTCCAAAAGGAAAAATAACCTCCAGAAACTGTGCAATTAAGCTGAAGACTGGAAGACCAGCCAAGAGAGAGAAGTGATAACTGCAGGTCATCTCTGCTGAGGCAAGCTGCGACTCTAAAAAAGCAAGCTTCAGGTACAAAATTGATCTGAAAGGAAAAGTGTCTGCCCCCCCCCCCCAGAAAGCTGTGGGTTTTTTGCTTTTCCGTTTCCTTTCTTTTTTCTCTTCGTTTGCTCCTGCGGGTTTTCTATGGACAAGAGGTGAACTGTGGACCTCTTGTCTTACCCCACAGGAGAGTGCTGTGGGAAGTGGGGTCTGCTTTCCCCAGAGTGACCCTGATGTGACTCTGAACACTCTCTTGCTAGGCAGAAAAACTGAATTGAAGTTTTCCCCACCATTCTGAACTTATAATACACCCTTCCCCCCTTACCTGAGGAACAAGAATCCTAACCCCCACTGAGACTGAGGGAAGAGGTTCTTGAGCAGCACCCCCCCACCCTGCCTGCCGGCACAAGTGCCCCACTGTCAAAAGACTGTGGGGTGCTGGGGTGAGCCTCCTTCCCTCCAGCCAGGAAATCCACTGGCGACCGCCAGGCCTCTGCAGGCCCACTCCGGCCAGGAACTCCCCCGGTGACCACAGGGTGCTTGCCAGGCCTCCGCAGGCACACCCTCAGCCAGAAATTCCCTTGGTGACTGTGCAGGTCTATGCTGGCAACCATCAGACCTCTGCAGGCCCGCCCCCAGCCAGGAACAACCCTGGCAAATGTGCGGCCCTGTGCCCCACCCTAGCCAGGCTTCTGCAGGTCTGCCTTCTGCTAGGAACTCCACCAGCAACTGCCAGACCTCCACAGGTCTGCCCCCAGCAGGGAATCCCCTGGTGAAAGCATGGGCCTGCACCTGGCACCAGCAGGGCCTCCACAGGCCCGTGACTGGCTAGGAACTCCCTGGGTGACTGTGGGGCCCTGTTCCCCAAGCCTGCAGGGCCTCTGCAGGCCAGCCTTCTGCCAGGGAATCTGCCTGCAAATTCTCAGCCTCTGAAGTTCCGCCTCCAGCCAGGGACTCCACCAGCGACTGTGTGGGCCCGCACCTGGCACCCGCAGGGCCTCTGCAGGCCCACCTCCAGCCAGAAAAACCCAGCGACCATGTCTGCCAGGCCTCAGCATGCCTGCCTCCGGCCAGGGACTCCAGGACCCACACAACCCACGTCCTCCCTCCTGTACCCTCCCTGTCTCTGCACTGGCCCTGCTCATCTGGCCAGGGACTTCAGAAACCTCAGGACCAGGGCACTCCCTCCAGAGCACTCCCTGCCTCTGCGTGGAGCCCTCAGCCTGGCCTGAGACTGTTGGAGCTGTGGGCTCTCTTTGCCAAAGTCACCAGGCACCTGGCACTCCCAGAACTGTGTGCACCATCCCCCACCCTGCTGCTGGATCTGGGGGTACCACACTCTAGAGCTGTTCCCAAAGCCAGAACTACCTGGCTGGGCAGTCCCAGAGGAGCTACACAGGGTCACTCCCTACAAAGTTCCAGCAACAATAAAATGACCCCACCGGGGTCTAATCTTGGAGAGACAACTGCCCAACTCTGAGGACGGCCAGAGACAATGGTGAAAAACAATCATGGGGCAGAATCAATGGAAAAACTCTGGGAATATGAATAACCAGAGTAGATCATCTCCTCCAAGGAAAACAAGGCAGAAACAGCACAAGATTCCTCCCATAGGCAAATGGCTGAGATGTCAGAAATCGAATTCAGAATCTGGATAGCAAATGAGATCATTGGAATGGAGGAAAAGATGGAATTAGAATTTCAAGCAGTAATGCAAAAGATGATCCAAAAGATGTCTCAAGAATTCAATGAATTCAAAGACAAAATTAACAAATATTCTAACACATTGAGACAAGAATTTGCAGCCCCCAAAGATCTGAGAAATACAGTAGAATCGCTAAGTAACAGAATGGAACAAACAGAAGAAAAGATTTCTGACATGGAAGACAAAGCTTTTGAATGCTCCCAAACCTCCAAAGAGGAAGAGAAATGGAAGGCAAAAACAGATCACTCTCTCAGAGATCTCTGGGATAATTTGAAGAAAACCAATATTCGCCTCATAGGGATCCCCGAAAGTGATGAGGTGGCTTCACAAGACACAGAATCTCTTCTTCATGAGATTATGAAAGAGAATTTTCCAGACATGCCTAGAGATTCTGAAATTCAGATAGACATTTTCATAACTCCAGTACAACTCAACTCGAATGAGACATCTCCCAGATGCATCATAATCAATTTCACTAAAGTTAATATGAAGGAGAAAATTCTGAAAGTTTCCAGACATAAGAAAACCATTACCTACAAAGAGAAGAACATTAGAAAAACTACAGAACTCTGATGAAATCTTTCAAGCTAGAAGAGGGTGGTCATCAACTTTTAATCTCCTAAAACAAAATAACTTTCAACCCAGGATCCTGTATCTAGCTAAACTGAGTTTCATTTATGATGGAGAAATTAAATACTTTAATGACATCCACATGTTGAACAAATTTGCCATAACTAAACCAGCTCTCCAGGATATTCTCAGACCTATCTTCCATAATCGCCAGCGTAATCCTCCACCACAAAAGTAAACCCACTCAGAAACTTTTGATCAAATTCCTACACTTTCAAAAGGCTTATCAATATTCTCAATTAGTGTGAATGGGTTAAATTGTCCTCTAAATTGTCACAGGTTGGCTGACTGGATACAAAACTCAGGCCAGATACCTGTTGTATACAAAAATCTCATCTTACCTTAAAAGATAAATATAGACTCAAGGTGAAGGGATGGTCATCCATACTCAAGGCAAATGGAATGCAGAAAAAAGCAGATGTTGCAATCCTATTCACAGATACAATAGGCTTTAAACCAACCAAAATAAGGAAGGATAAGGATGGACACTTCATATTTGTTAAAGGTACTACTCAATATGATGAGATTTCAATTATTA
>CAUYRH010018180.1:0-18731 GCA_963574655.1 Perodicticus potto
TTTTTTTTTTTTTTTTGTAGAGACAGAGTTTTACTTTATCGCCCTCGGTAGAGTGCCGTGGAGTCACAGCAACCTCCAACTCCTGGGCTTAGGCGATTCTCTTGCCTCAGCCTCCCGAGTAGCTGGGACTACAGGCGCCCGCCACAACGCCTGGCTATTTTTCTGTTTTGCAGTTCCTCCGAGGTCGGGTTTGAACCCGCTACCTTCGGTATATGGGGCCGGCACCCTAATCGATGAGCTACAGGCACCGCCCCATGTGGCATTCTTCTTAAAATCCCATCACCAAGTTTTGTCTTTTGGAAAACACTATCAGACAAACACAAACTGAAAAACATTCCATGAAACATCCGGCCAGAGCACCTTAATACTATTAAGCTCATAGGAAACAAGGAAAGAGCAACTGCCACAGACTATAAAAAGTATAGGAAACATGATGACTAAAGGCAATACCCTGGATTGGATCCTGGAACAGAAACGGATATTAGTGAAAAAAACTGTTGAAATAAATTAAGTCTAGAATTTAATCAAAAATAAAGTACCCATGCTGGTTGGTTTCTTAGTTTTGTCAAAGGTACCATCATAATGTTAAGGTGTTAATAACAGGGGGTATATAAGATTATGATATCTGAGCTTTCTTATAAACCTAAAATTGCCCATAACTAAAAACTTTATTTTTTTAAAACTCTGCTCAAGACTAGAGGCTTATAAACTCATTCATCACCTTGCTGATTGTAAGACATAGGAAAAACCTTTAACACAATGGCACGTATGTGTGTAAAAAAAAAAAAAAAAAAAGACATAGGAAAAAACAAATCTTTTCCTTCTGAGACAGAGCCTCAAGCTGTCGCCCTGGGTAGAGCGCATCACAGCTCACAGCAACCTCTAACTCCTGGGCTCAAGCAATTCTCTTGTCTCAGCCTCCCAAGTGGTTGGGACTACAGGCACCCACCACAATTTCCAGTTATTTTTTTGCCTGTAGTTGTCATTGTTGTTTGGCAGGCCCAGGCTAGATTCAAACCCGCCAGCTCTGGTACAAGTGGCTGGTGCCTTAGCCCCTTGAGCTACAGGTGTCAAGCCCTTTTCCTTCTTTTAACACTTAACACATTCTTTCTTTCTTTTTAACACCTTACTTCTGACACAAGACATGTTTTTTTCCTCTACGAATGAAGCAATTTTCTAGCAGATGCCAAATGTGTGCCCTATAATTCGATCAATTCTGAACTATCTACCCTTGATAAAGGGCTCAAGTTCCACAAAACTGCCTAACTTCAGATACCACTTATAAGTCCAAGGTTGTGAACTATACTTCTGAACAACATGATATAAATTGGGGGTTTTCATGATACTCTCCTTGGGTTCAGTTAATTGCTAGAGCAGTTTACAGAAATTTGTTGCAAAGGATATTTCAAAGAATACAAATGAACATCCAGATGAAAAGATATATAGGGTAAAGTTCATAATGCTCCCAAGGAAATTCTGTCTCTACAGAGTTGGGGTGCAATACCCTTCTCAGCACAAGAAGTGTTTTTGTTCACTAACGCAGAAGTTCTATGAATCCAGTCCTTTTCTCGGTTTTTATGGGAGCTTCATTAGAGCTTCATTATGTAAGCATGACTGATTAAGTCATTGACCACTAATGATCTGTTCAACCTTCCTGGGACTCAAAGTACCTAATCTTACTCCGTCCCCTGAATAGAGTGCTGTAGCATCATAAACCATGGCATCATAGCTCACAACCTCAACCTCCTAGGCTCAACTCATGCTCTTACCTTAGTCTCCCAAGTAGCTGGGACGTGCCACAACAGCCAGCTAGTTTTTCTATTTTTAGTAGAGACCGGGTCCCACTCTTGCTCAGACTGGTCTCAAACTCCTGAGCTCAAGCAATCCACCTGCCTCAGCCTCCCACAGTGCTAGAATTACAGCCATGAGCCATTGTGCCAATCTTAAGTTCCTACATTCTGATCCCATGTTTGGTTCTACATAGCTCCAGGATGAGGGGTCTAGTTGCCAGGGGCACCAAACACCAGTAAAGGTATCTTAAAATACAGCACAACAGCCTTCAAATCGGTATCATGTGTAGATTATCTCTTATCTTATCTGGTCCTAAAGCCCACACCTTTTATTTATTTTTTTTTTGTAGAGACAGTCTCATTTTGTCGCTCTCGCTAGAGTGCCATGACATCACACAGCTCACAGCAACCTTCAACTCCTGGGCTTAGGCGATTCTCTTGCCTCAGCACCCCGAGTAGCTGGGACTACAGGCACCCACCACCCTCAGTATATGGGGCCGGCGCCCTACCCACTGAGCCACAGGTACCACCCAAGCCCACACCTTTCTTTACTAAGGTCCTCACTATTCTTTAGTACACAGGAAGGTGATTGAATGTTATTCCCTATTATGTTTCAATGGAATAGAGAAAAAAATGTTCAGGGAATTGTTTTTAAAGTGGAGGACTTCTACTTGTAAGAAACTTGGAAAAGGCCACTCCGTTATAACAAGTAAAAAGCTGAACAAGTTGAAAAAAATCAACAACTCTTAGCCAGGCACAGTAGCTCATGCCTATAAGCCTAGCCTTCTGAGAGACCAAGGCAGGTAGAGTCCTTGAGCTCAGGAGTTCGAGACCTGCTTGAGCAAGAGTGAGAACCTGTCTCTACTAAAAATAGAAAAACTAGCCAGGTGTTATGGTGGGCACCTGTAGTCCCAGCTACTCAGGAGGCTACAGTAAGAGGATTGCTTAAACCTAAGACTTTGAGGTTGCTATGAGCTATGATGAAGCCACAGCACTCTACCCAGAATGACAGAGCTGAGACTCTGACTCAACAAAAAACAACAATAAAAAAGAAAATGAATGGAGATACTCTAATGCTAATATTAATCAAGAAAAGGTAGACATAACTATATTAATTTCTTTTCTTTTTTTTTTTTTGGTAGAGACAGAGTCTCACTTTATCGCCCTCAGTAGAGTGCCGCGGTGTCACACAGCTCACAGCAACCTCCAACTCCTGGGCTTAGGCGACTCTCCTGCCTCAGCCTCCCAAGTAGCTGGGACTACAGGCACCCGCCACAACACCTGGCTGTTTTTCTGTTTTTGCAGTTTGGCCGAGGCCGGGTTTGAACCCGCCACCTTCGGTATGTGGGGCCGGCGCCCTACTTGATGAGCCACAGGTGCCACCCACTATATTAATTTCAGACAGAGTAGATGTCAAAGCAAGTAAAGTTATCAGGGGTAAAGAGGCACATTACATAATAATAAAGGGTTTCTCCATGAAGACATAATAATCTTTAACATGTATATCCCTAACAACAAAATATATGAGGCAAAAGCTGGTAGAACCTCAAGGAAAAATAGATAATACCCCCATTATAGTTAGAGACTTTAACACCTCTCTGTCAGAAAGGGATAAAATGCAGCAGGTAGAAAATCAGTAATAACATAGTTGAACTCAACAACACCATCAGTCAACTGGATATAACTGACGTATATGGACTTCCTAATCCCACAGCAGAATACATATTCTTTTCAAGTTCACATGGAGCAACCAACAAAATAGATTAAATTCTAGGCCATAAAACATACATTAACAAATTTAAATAAATAGAAATTATACAGTGTTTCTGTTCAGATCACAACAGAATTAAACTATAAATCAATAAAAGATAACTAGAAAATCCTAAAATATATAAAGATTAAGCAACATATTTCTTTTTTTTTTTTGAGACAGAGCCTCAAGCTGTCACCCTGGAGAGAGTGCCGTGGCATCACAGCTCACAAAAACCTCCAATTCCTGGGCTCAAGCGAGTCTCCTGCCTCCGCCTCCCAAGTAGCTGGGACTACAGGCGCCCGCCACAACGTACGGCCATTTTTTGGTTGCAACCATCATTGTTGTTTGGCAGCCCCGGGCTGGATTTGAACCCGCCAGCTCAGGTGTACGTGGCTGGTGCCTTAGCCCGTTGAGCCACAGGCGCTGAGTCTCATTAGCCTTTCTAAGCCTCCACTGTTAAATCTTTCAAGTCCTTTGTACAAGCTCAGTCTTACCCCAGAGCTCACAAGGAATGAGATGTAATAGAATAGTGATAAAACATATTCAGATCTGAATGTGACTCATCTAATCATTTGAACAAGAAAAAAATCCACGGAGGACTTCTTTTTTCAAGGCATACATTTTCTTAGCCAATTAAAATTTCTTGGGCAGTGCCTGTGGCTCAAAGGAGTAAGACGCCGGCCCCATATGCCAGAGGTGGCGGGTTCAAACCCAGGCCCGGTCAAAAACCGCAAAAAAAAAAAAAAAAAATTAAAATTTCTTAAGTTATCAAATAACAACATCAGTTCCAGTTCCCTGTTGTATTTACAAGTGCAGTAGGAATACCGGTCATAATGACATGTCACGGGGTGGGACATGGTTATTGGAGACACTTCATCACAGGCCAACAGAGTGACAAAACTGAGGAAATATTTTAGGATGATGTTAAATTAAGCTAGAGAAACAGAGATGGCTCTGGAAAAGTTTAGCAGTCCTGGGTCAAGGTCATTTAAAGACAGTGCTTCTCAGACTCTGCAGGTCACAGATCATGTTCCCAGCCCACTCCTATTCAGGCTATTCTTGTCCCTCCATGAGTTCCCAGATTTCATACAAGAGATAAGGAGTCACTTTCCTCAAGGGATTTTATTGCTAAAGATTCACCCACTACACACTGAGAATCCGAGGAAATTACTTATGGCCCATAAAGCTTTCTTGTTAGGGCAGCACTTATGGCTCAGTGAGGAGGGTGCCGGCCCCATATACCGAGGGTAGCAGGTTCAAACCCAGCCCCAGCCAAACTGCAACAAAATAATAATAGCTGGGCATTGTGGCGGGCACCTGTAGTCCCAGCTACTCGGGAGGCTGAGGCAAGAGAATCGCCTAAGCCCAGGAGTTTGCATTTGCTGTGAGCTGTGTGATGCCACGGCACTCTACCGAGGGCGATAAACTGAGACTCTGTCTCTGCAGAAAAAAAAAAAAGCTTTCTTGTTAGATGCCATCATCTTTCCATTGAGAGCAGAGGAAAGTAAAACACTGGACACGGAGATAGGAAAAAGGACAAGGTTGCAGAGAAGCCACAGCTAATGATCTTGGCCCTGCTTCATTCACGCTTCAAGGATAGGGGAGGGGAATGAATGGCCCAAGAAGCAGAGGCGCTGACCAGGGCTTCTCAACGGCCACACCATTCACACTTGGGGCCTGAGAATTTGCTGCGGGGAGCTGTCCCTTGAATTACAGGCTGCTTAGCAGCATCCTTGGCCTCTACCTACAAGATGCCAATATCATCGCTGCCACCACCCTGGTTGTGATGACCAAAAATGTTTCTTTGCCAAATGTCCCTGGGGAAGGAAAAAGGACAGGAAGGAAACCAGGCTAAGAATCATTGCTCTGGAATATGAGGAGACAAAGAACAGGGATATACCCGGCCACACACCTCCGTTTTTTGTTTTTGTTTTGTTTATTTGTTTGTTTTGTCCTTTATAAACATTTTGCTGTTTCGGTAAGGCTTTTTATGGATTCCCTAATTCCTTTTTTTTTTTTCCCAGCCAGATAGCTCTCTCTGTTTTATTGTTTGTTTGTTCTTGTTTTGAGACAGTTTCACCATGTCACCGTCAGTAGAGTGCCATAGCATCACAGCTCACAGCAACCTCAAACTCTTGGGCTTAAGCAACTCTCTTGCCTCAGCCTCCCAAGTAGCTGGGGATACAGGCACCCATCACAATGCCCGGCTATTTTTTTGTTGTAATTGTCATTATTCGTTGGCAGGCCTAGGCTGGGTTTGAACCTGCCAGCTCCGGTGTATGTGGCTGGTGCCCTAGCCACTGGGCTACAGGCGCCGAGCCAGCTGTCTCTGTTTTCATTCTGGTCACCCCAGGACAGGCTGAGACTTTGGTGAGAGACCCTGGTGGACAGCAGGAGGGCGTGCTGCCACCAGGACCCGGCAGAGCCCTGCAGTCCCCTCTGCACAGGGTGTGAGGTGCTGCACCTGAGTGCAACGCTGAGGACTGAGGGTCTTCCTGCAACTTTGTCACAGGGAGAGGAAGAAGAGAATGAATCAGAATCAGCTGGGAGAAAATTATATGACCCTGCCCAACTGCCAGCATGCAGCCTCAGGCACAAGAAAACTGTGGCAGGTGGGATAGGTATTTGGGGGGAAGGGGGGGTTTGTTTTGACACAGAGTCTAGGAATTCTAAAGTTCCTAGAATTGTATCTAGCAGATAGTAAGCCCTTAAATTTTGGACATGATGGGCCTGCTGAGGTGGCTCACACCTATAAACCTAGCATTCTGGAGGCCAAGGCAGCTGGATCCTTTGAGCTCAAAGTTTGAGACCAGCATGAGCAAGAACAAGATCCTGTCTCCACTAGAAATAGAAATAATTAGTCCAGGCAGCACCTGTAGCTCAGTGGGTAGGGCGCTGGCCACATACACCCAGACTGGTGGGTTCAAGCCTGAGCCGGGCCAGCTGAACAGCAATGACAACTGCAACAAAAAAATAGCTGGGCGTTGTGGCAGGCACCTGTAGTCCCAGCTATTTGGGAGGCTGAGGCAAGAGAATCGCTTAAGCCCAAGAGTTTAGGGTTGCTGTGAGCTGTGATGCCACAGCATTCTATCAAGGGTGACATAGTGAGACTCTGTCTCAAAAAATAATAATAATAAAAGAAAAGAAACAAGAAATAATTAGTCCAGGTGATGGCAGGTGCCTGTAGTCCCAGCTACTCGGGAGGCCGATGCGAGAAGATCCCTTGAGCCCAGGAGTTTGAAGTTGCTGTGAGCTATGACACCAGAGTAACAGAGAGAGATTCTATGTCAAAATACACACATACATACATACATTTTTGGCCATGACTGTGGAAAACTGTGAATCTGGGAAAGTGCTTAGGGTACAACATTAAAACTATTAGGACCTCAGACTACAAATAGTAGATCTCTTTTTTATAAAGAGAGACCTATGTTTGGGAGATTTCAGCTTGATTGAACTGTGACTATGACAGTCCATTGCTTAAATTCAGTCATAATTTTTGGACTGGGCAAGCTTAGAGAAATTCACTTTGATTTTTTCTTTTGAGACAGGGTCTCACTATGTTGTGGTTGAGTGCCATAGTGTCACAGCTCATGGCAACCTCAAACTCTTGGGCTTAAGTCATTCTCTTGCCTCAGCCTCCCAAGTAGCTGGGACTACAGGCACCTGCCACAACTCCCGGCTATTTTTTTTGTTGCAGTTGTCATTGTTGTTAGCAGGCCCAGGCCTCGGTGTACATGGCCGGTGCCCTACCCACTGAGCTACAGGCGCCACCGCTCACTTTGATATTTTTAAGGGAAGAAGAATAAAGGAGCAGAGACAAGAGGGAGAACCAAAAGGTAGTTGCTTTGTACAGGGTTTCTTCCTAAGGGTGGCCTAGCAGGGGAGATGCCTGTGTTGCCATTGTATAAGAGATGCTAAAATATCATGAGCACTAGTCATTACTAAAACCAAAGTGATGCAGAGAAAACTATTTACTAGAACTCCTCCCAGGTGGAGTATTAAACGTGGTTAGTCTCTTGTCAAAGATTGAGACCTCCAGGGGGCGCTCATGAGCAACAATAAATGATCCCATAACAGCTTTCCAGTGGAACAGGGGCCAGCTGATCTCTGTGCCTTTTCATTTTGTGCATAGTAAGTACACACGTTCTATCCCCAAAATTGAAGAGTCCAGAATACAATAGAAGTTGCCAACTGCCTCAGCTGTCACTTCTCTTCTGTCCCTTCTATGCTCTAAATAAATGTTGAGGGCGGTGCCTATGGCTCAACAGAGTAGGGCACCAGCCCCATATGCCAGAGGTGGCAAAATAAATAAATAAATAAATAAATAAATAAATAAATAAATAAATAAATGTTGAACATTTAATATTTTTATTTATTTATTTATTTTTTTTTTTTGTAGAGACAGAGTCTTACTATGTCACCCTTGGTAGAGTGCAGTGGCATCATAGCTCACAGCAACCTCCAACTCCTGGGCCCAGGCGATTCTCTTGCCTCAGCCTCCCAACTAGCTGGGACTATAGGTGCCCCACCAAAACCTCTGGCTATTTTTTGTTATTGTTGCAGTCCGACCGGGGCCGTGTTTGAACCTGCCACCCTCAGTATATGAGGCTGGCGCCCTACTCACTGAGCCACAAGCGCTGCCCCTGAACCTTTATTATTAATTAATTAATTTTTTTTTTTTTTTTTGAGACAGAGCCTCAAGCTGTCACCCTGGAGAGAGTGCTGTGGCATCACAGCTCACAGCAACCTCCAATTCCTGGGCTCAAGCGAGTCTTTTGCCTCTGCCTCCCAAGTAGCTGGGACTACAGGCGCCCACCACAACGCCTGGCCGTTTTTTGGTTGCAGCCATCATTGTTGTTTGGCGGGGCCAGGCTGGATTCAAACCCACCAGTTCAGGTGTACGTGGCTCGCGCCTTAGCCCATTGAGCCACAGGCGCCGAGCCTATTTACTTTTTGAGACAGAGTCTCACTCTGTGTCTTGGGTAGAGTGCAGTTTTGTCATCATAGCTCACAACAACCTCAAACTCTTGGGCTCAAATGATCCTCTTACCTTAGCCTCCTGAGTAGCTGGGACTCCAGGCCCCAACTACAACTCTTGTCTAGCTTTTCTATTTTTAGTAGAGATGGGGGTCTCACTCTTGCTCAGGCTGGTCTCGAACCCTTGAGTTCAAGCAATCCACCCCTCTCGGCCTCTCAGAGTGCTAGGGTTGTAGGTGTGAGCCATTGCACCCAGCCTCTGTAGTATTAATTTTATGTATTTATTTATTTTTTGAGACAGAGCCTCAAGCTGTAGCCCTGGGTAGAGTGCTATGGCATCACAGCTCACAGCAACCTCAAACTCCTGGGCTCAAGTGATTGTCCTGCCTCTACTTCCCAAGTAGCTGGGACTACAGGCGCCCACCATGACGCCTGACTATTTTTTGGTTGTAGCCATCATTGTGGTTTGGCGGTCCTGAGCTGGATTTGAACTTGCCAACTTAGGTATATGTGGCTGGCGCCTTAGCCGCTTGAGCCACAGGCGCTGAGCCCATAGCATTAATTTTTTTTGGCCGGGGCTGGGTTTGAAACTGCCACCTCCGGCATATGGGGCCGGTGCCCCACTCCTTTGAGCCACAGGCGCCGCCCTATAGCATTAATTTTAACAGAGGCCAAATTGTTACTTTACCTGGGAGCCTGCATGTCCCATCTGGCACTGATTCCAGGCTGAACCTATACGCCTCTTCACAGCCTCAGAAACAGTGAATTGTTGACAGGAGCTGCAGGAGTTACGTGTTGTGTTTGTGGTGTTTGTTTGTTTTTTGAGACAGAATGTCACTATGTCACCCTTAGTAGAGTGCGGTGGTGTCACAACTCACAGCAACCTCAAACTCTTGGGCTTAAGAGATTCTTTTGCCTCAGCCTCCCAAGTAGCTGGGACTACAGGCGCCTGCCACAATGCCCGGCTAGTTTCTTGTTGCAGTTGTCATTGTTGTTTAGATGGCCCGACCGGGCTCAAACCCACCAGCCTCGGTGCATGTGGCCGGTGCTGTAACCACTGTCCTACAGGCACTAAGCCAGGATGTATCTTTTGTTTTTATTTTATTTTTATGAATCTTGTATTTTTTTTTTTTTTTTGAGACAGAGCCTCAAGCTGTCACCCTGGATAGAGTGCTGTGGCATCACAGCTCACAGCAACCTCCAATTCCTGGGCTCAAGCAAGTCTCCTGCCTCTGCCTCCCAAGTATCTGGGACCACAGGCGCCTGCCACAACGCCCGGCCATTTTTTGGTTGCAGCCGTCATTGTTGTTTGGCAGGCCCGGGCTGGATTCGAACCCACCAGCTCAGGTGTACATGGCTGGCGCCTTAGCCCATTGAGCCACAGGCACCGAGCCATGAATCTTGTATTGTGTTAAATCACAGTTGGTAAGTGTGAAGTCTGAAATTTTTCTTGTGAATATTATTGACATTTACCTGTTTTATGATAGTGTGCTGGCATCTGTTCATGATCCAGGATATTTTGTTTACAAAGAATATATGTTCTGATTAGAAGAATGGCAAATTAAGGAGTTAGAGAACATAGATGAAAAAAATCTCTTGTTACATTGAATATTCAAAGTAGCTAGGGCACAGTGGCGCATACCTGTAATCCTAGCACTCTGGGGGCCAAAGGGGGTGGATTGCTTGAGCACAGAATTTAGAGACCAGCCTGAACAAGAGTCAGACTTAGTCTTTACTAAAAACAGAAAAACTATCTGGACGTAGTGGTAGGTGGCTATAATCCCAGCTACTCAGGAGGCTAAGGCAAAAGGATCGCTTGATCCCAGAAGTGTGAGGTTTCTGAGAGCTACGAAGATGCCACGGCACTCTACCTAGGGGGACAGAATGAGACTTTTGTTTCCAAAAAAAAAAAACTACCAAAAAAATATTCAAAATAGGGCAGCGCCTGTGGCTAGTGGGTAGGGCGCTGGTCCCATATAACAAGAGTGGCAGGTTCAAACCCAGCCCCGGCCAAAAACTGGAAAAAAAAAAGAATATTCAAAATAATCCTAGGCCTAAAATATTGATACAATATGCACACAATTATTTGGTTTTTTTATTTATAAAATAAGAAGCACTCAATTAATAGTTAAATATTGAATAAATGACTGAATGACCAAAAGTATTTCTTGAGACTTTTGTTTTTCCTGGGACGATTTGAAACTGCTGTTTTAAATGTATTTAAAAATACACCAGGTAGTGCCTATGGCTCAAAGAGTAGGGCACCAGCCCCATATACCAGGGGTGGTGGGTTCAAGCCCGGCCCCGGCCAAAACTGCATTAAAAAAAAAAACAAATACACTATAGGGTGGCCCCTGTGGCTCAGTGAGTAGGGCGCTGGCCCCATACACCGAGGGTGGTGGGTTGGAAGCCAGGTGTTGTGGTGGGTGCCTGTAGTCCTAGTTACTCAGGAGGCTGAGGCCAGAGAATTGCCTAAGCCCAAGAGCTGGAGGTTGCTGTGAGCTGTGATGTCACTGCACTCTACTGAGGGCAACAAAGTGAGACTCTGTCTCTAAAAAAAAAATACACCTGAATAGCCCGGTCTTGTGACAACTACAACAAAAAAATAGCCAGGTGTTGTGGCGGGCTCCTGTAGTTCCAGCTACTTGGGAGGCTGAGGCAAGAGAATCGCTTAAGCCCTAGAGTTTGAGGTTGCTGTGAGCTAACGCTGCAGCACACTATCAAGGTTGACATAGTGAGACTTTGTGTCCAAAAAAAAAAAAAAAATACGCTTTATAGCCAGGCGTGGTGGTGGGCCTGTGTAGTTCCAGCTACTTGGGAAGCTGAGGCTAGAGGATTGCTTGAATCCAGAAGTTTGAGGTTGCTGTGCGCTATGATGCCCTGGCATTCTACTCAGAGCAATAGAGTGAGATCATCTCAAAACAACAACAACAACAAAAAACCAAAACACACCCACGTACTACGTATGTACAACTTTATGTCTTTTTCCTTTATGTATTTTTTTTTTTTAATGACTGAATTTATTTATTTATTTGGAGTTTCTGGCCGGGGCTAGGTTTGAACCCACCACGTCTGGCATATGGGGCCAGTGCCCTACTACTTTGAGCCACAGGTGCTGCCCCTCCTTTATGTATTTTTTTTTTTTTGAGACAGAGCCTCAAGCTGTCACCCTGGATAGAGAGCCGTGGCATCTCAGCTCACAGCAACCTCCAATTCCTGGGCTCAAGCGAGTCTCCTGCCTCAGCCTCCCAAGTAGCTGGGACTACAGGCGCCCGCCACAACGCCCGGCCATTTTTTGGTTGCAGCTGTCATTGTTGTTTGGTGGGCCCGGGATGGATTCAAACCCGCCAGCTCAGGTGTACGTGGCTGGCGCCTTAGCCCGTTGAGCCACAGGCACTGAGCCTCCTTTATGTATTTTTAAGGAACAATTTTTATTTATATAAAGAGACAAAGAAAAGGAAGGATACAAAAATACAGGCTTAAAACACAGATGTTTTCTTCCATAACCACTACCATTATCCAAACAGGAAAATTAGCAGCTACAATATGATTATCTAATCCACACATGTTATTCATTTCTTAACAATTGTCTCAATAATAACCTTTATAGCAAAAAAAAAAAAAAAAAATCTGACCTAGGTCTGATCTGGGACACACACACGGCATGTGGCCATGTCTGTTTGGTCCTTTTGTCTGGAACAACTCCTCAGACTGTCTGTCGTTCACGGCCTGAATGTCTCTGAAGAATACAGACCTGGTGATCTATCGAGCATTCCTCAGCTAAGTTTCTCTGCTACTGCTCCCTAACTAGACTGCCCTTCTGGCAGGAAGACAACAGGATCGACGTTGAATCCTTCCCAGCACTTCATATCCAGAGGCACGAGACCAGTTTGTCCTTCCCAGTGATGTCAATCCGGTGAAGGTGCTCTCCACCTGGTTTTCCTACTATAAAGTTATTTTAATTTTTTTTGTAGAGACAGAGTCTTACTTTATCGCCCTCGGTAGAGTGCCGTGGCGTCACACAGCTCACAGCAACCTCCAGCTCCTGGGCTTAGGCGATTCTCTTGCCTCAGTCTCCCGAGTAGCTGGGACTACAGGCGCCCGCCACAACACCCGGCTATTTTTCTGTTTTGCAGTTTGGCAGGGGGCCGGGTTTGAACCCGCCACCCTCGGTATATGGGGCTGGCACCCTACTCGCTGAGCCACAGGCACCGCCTCTACTGTAAAGTTATAATTTTTCCTTTTGTAATTAGTAAGAATTTTGTGGAGACAAACTTTTCAGACTATGTGAATATCCTTGTCTTAAGAATTTTTACCCATCATGATGCCCATTGATGATTCTTACTTGAATTAATGCTTTGTCAAATGCTAGATTTTCTAACTTCTTCATTCCTTCTATACTTATTTGTTGACATCCTCCTTTAAAGAAGAGTTTTTCCTTATGTTTTTATTTATTCATACCAGTTTAGATTCAGTCCTATTTTATTCGATGGATTTGAATCTGTGGGTTTCATTTTTTATTTGCATGTTCAACTATCTGCATTTTCTCAGTGGGAGCTGCTTCAAACTGACTCTTGGTTCTTCTGACATTTCCCCATCATTCCTTAGGCATTTTCTTATTTTCTGGTGCAATATAATACTGCATGCTTATCCCGAATTTTTCTCACTCAAGCACTTGGATCAGCCATTTCTCCAAGGAATTGTAGTTCCTTTTAGCGGAAAATGATACATACAAAACAAAATACAGTTTGGGTGCATGTTGTACTCATTTGTACTGGGCTGTCATTACTTCTAGACCCTCATAGCAGACAGATAGAAAATATGTGTATATAAACACATACATATATAGCCCCCACATATCTATATTATATCTATAGCTATTTAGGCCTAACTAGCTGGCTAACTTTGTAATACCATAACTTCGTACTGATGCCTCTAATTCCAGTTGAATAACAGAGTTTATTCTCAGGTTCCTCCTTTCCAAATCTGTAACTTGTCTTCTCTGACAATAAGAAACTTAGCTGTCGGCTCGGCGCCTGTGGCTCAACGGGTTAAGGCACCAGCCACGTACACCTGAGCTGATGGGTTCGAATCCAGCCCGGGCCCACCAAACAATGACGGCTGCAACCAAAAAATGGCTGGGCGTTGTGGCGGGTGCCTGTAGTCCCAGCTACTTGGGAGGCAGAGGCAAGAGACTCGGTTGAGCCCAGGAATTGGAGGTTGCTGTGAGCTGTGATGCCACAGCACTCTATCCAGGGTAACAGCTTGAGGCGCTGTCTCCAAAAAATAAATAAATAAATAAATAAAAAGAAACTTAGCTGTCATTGTCCTCAGCACACTTATTTACTGAGTTCTGAAACTCAGCAAAAATAACCTTAGAAATGCTAGCCATACCACTGAGAAAAACAAACTATTTAAGTAGAATTTAGAATAGGGCACGTTTGCTTACCCCTGTAATCGTAGCACTCTGGGAAGTGTGCTGGAGGCTGGAGGATCCCTTGAGCTCGGGAGTTTGAGACCAGCCTGAGCATGAATGAAACCCTATCTCTGGCTCGGCGCCTGTGGCTCAACGGGCTAAGGCGCCAGCCACGTGCACCTGAGCTGGTGGGTTCGAATCCAGCCCGGGCCCGCCAAACAACAATGACAGCTGCAACCAAAAAAAATGGCCGGGCGTTGTGGCAGGCGCCTGTAGTCCCAGCTACTTGGGAGGCAGAGGCAGGAGACTCGCTTGAGCCCAGGAGTTGGAGGTTGTTGTGAGCTGTGATGCCACAGCACTCTATCCAGGGTGACAACTTAAGGCTCTGTCTCAAAAAAAAAAAAAAGGAAATCCTATCTCTACTAAAAAATAGAAAAACTAGCTGAGCATTGGGCCGTACACCTGTAGTCCCAGCTACTCAGGGGCCTGATGCAGGACTGCTTGAGCCCAGGAATTTGAAGTTACAGTGAGCTATGATGTCACCGCACTCCACCCAGGACAACAGAGCAGGACTCTTGTCTCCAAAACAAAAACCCAAAATACAAAAAACAAACAAACAAAATACCCCAGGCAATTCCTGTGGCTCATCAAGTAGGGCGCCAGCCCCACATATGGAAGGTGGCGGGTTCAAATCCAGCCTCGGCTGAACTGCAAAACAAAAAAATAGAGGGCCTTGTGGCGGGCGCCTGTAGTCCCAGCTACTAGGGAGGCTGAGGCAAGAGACTCGCCTGAGCCCAGGAGTTGGAGGTTGCTGTGAGCCGTGTGACACGGCACTCTACCCAGGGTGACAGCTTGAGGCTCTGTCTCAAAAAAAAAAAAAAAACAAAAACAAAAAACACTACGACGGTTCAAAAGTCACCTCTGTACAAAAAGGTATACTCAAAAAAGCATCATGACTTTTTGGCAAATAGTGTTTCTGTATTGGGGGTTCTTCCTCCTGTATTTTCGGCTGTGGCTGTGAATCCTTTGGTTCATTCACCCTGCATTCTGTGCCTGTCTGCTCTCCATTCCCCCAGCACACACATAAACACACACACACCGAGCAGTTAGTAAAAAACCATAAGATGGACTTTCAGGTATGTTTCTCCAACTTTCAAACGTAACATGATTCTACATAGAAACTATATATATTTTTTGAGACAGAGCCTCAAGCTGTCACTCTTGGTAGAGTGCTGTGGCGTCACAGCTCACAGCAACCTCAAACTCTTGGGCTTAAGCGATTCTCTTGCCTCAGCCTCTAGTTTTAAGAGATGGGGTCTCACTCTAGCTCAGGCTGGTCTCAAACTCATGAACTCGGACAATCCACCTCAGTCTCCCAGAGCGCTGGGATTACAGGCGTGAGCCACCACACTGGGCCTAGAAACATTATTCTTTTTTTTTGAGACAGAGCCTCAAGCTGTCGCCCTGGATAGAGTGCTGTGGCATCACAGCTCACGGCAACTTCCAATTCCTGGGCTCAAGTGAGTCTCCTGCCTCCGCCTCCCAAGTAGCTAGGACTGCAGGCGCCCGCCACAATGCCTGGCCATTTTTTGGATGCAGCGGCCATTGTTTGGCAGGCCCAGGCTGGATTCGAACCCACCAGCTCAGGTGTATGTGGCTGGCACCTTAGACACTTGAGCCACAGTCGCCAAGCCTAGAAACAATATTCTTAAGTTGATTTTGTACCGTGTATCACTTTTGCTCAGTGTATGATGATATATTGGATATAATTTTTTTTTTTTTTTTTGAGGCAAGATCTTTCTCTGCCTCCCAGGCTGGGGTGCAGTGGCACAATTAGTTCACTGCAACCTCCAACTCCAGGGCTCAAGTGACCCACCCACTTGTCTCCTGAGTAGCTGGGACTATAGATACGTGCCACCATGTATCTGCTTGGGTACATTTTTTTTTTTTTGCAGTTTTTTGTCTAGGCCTGGGTTTGAACCCACCACCTCTGGCAAATGGGGCCGACACCCTACTCCTTTGAGCCACAGGTGCCGCCCATGCTCAGTTAATTTTTAATTTCTTTTTTTTTTTTTTGGTAGACAAGGTCTTGCCATGTTACCCAGGCTGGTCTCAAACTCCTGGGCTCAGGTGATTCTCCCACCTTAGCCTCCTGAAGTGCTGGGATTACAGGCATGAACCACCATGTCCAGCCTCTAAATTCTAGATCATTCATCTAAAAACATTGTTTCTTTTGAAAATACGGTGATGGGCCAAGTCTTATTATATAAAAGCAGAGAATTTCCTTTACTAAGAGCAAGCAAATTAGTTATCTGTTTTTAATTAAATGAGGGACAAAACAACACATGAATCACTTCCTCTGTAAGAAAGTGACTGCAGACCAGAGCTCATTATCCAACCAGGCCCAGCTGAGCTTTGCCAGCCCCGTTTCCTCAGGACATGTGTCTTTCAGCACTTTTGGCTCCTTCTATAACAGTAACCAGCAGCTTCTAATTTCCTCTCAGTCCAGGTTCTGTGGTGATGGTGGTGGGAGTGGGTTGAGACAGAGTTTTTCTTTTGTTTGTTTTTTGAGATAATCTCACTCTGTTGCCCACACTGTGGTATCACAGTTCATAGCAACCTCAGACTCCTGGGCTCCAGTGATCCTCTGGCCTCAGTCTCCTGAGTACTTGGGACTACAAGCATGTGCCACAATGCCCAGCTAGTTTTTCTATTTTTAGTTGAGACAGGGGCTCACTCTTGCTCAGGCTGGTCTTGAACTCATGAGCTCAAGCAATCCACTCTCCTCTGCCTCGCAGAGTGCTAGGATTATAGGTGTAAGCCAGCAAGCCCAGCCTGAAAGTTTTTAAAATTGAGAATCTACTATGCAATGGTTGAGTAAGATTTTCATCCTTATATTTTTAAGCCCTTGACTATAGTTTTAAACATTGGATCAGGAATCTAGCTTTGTGATTAACAAAAATGTCTGGCTTTATAAAATGTTGCAGATTTCTTTTCCTATCTGCCTTTATTCCAAGGGGCTATACCCATAATGATCTGATACTTTGGAAGAAAGATTCTGTTCATTTTTTCTTTTATACAAACTTCCATATTCATTACATTTTTTAAAAGACAGAGTCTCACTCTCTTACCCTGGGTAGAGTGCCGTGGTATCATCATAGCTCATGGCAACCTCAAACTCTTGGGCTCAAGGGATCCTCTTGCCTCAGCCTCCCAAGTAGGTCGGACTACAGGTATCTACCACAATGCCCAGCTAGTTTTTCTGTTTTTAGTAGAGATGGGGTCTGGCTTTTGCTCAGGCTGGTCTCTGAACTCCTAAGCTCAAACAATGCACCTACCTCTGCCACCCAGACTACTAGGATTACAGCAACAAGCCACCGTGCTCAGCTAGTACTTATTGAGTGCTTACTACAAAGTGCCAGGCACTGTGCTAGTGATTGGAGATGTTAAAGTTTAGCCTAAAGCTATCTATTTACATGTTTTAAGGTGGACTCAAAGATTTCTCTGTACATAGTGAACTATAACTGAACTGAATGTGTAAATAGAATGTAACCCACACCTGTACCAGTTTTAGCCAATCACAGGCGGCCAACTGTTCAAAACTTATCTCAAAATAAGATAAACGCTGAGCCGTAACCACTGTAAGCTGATTCTGCACCTCACTTTTGTGTCCTATCATTTTTCTTTTTCTAGTCATAAATATTATCTGACCACATGGCAGCCCTGAGTCACTCTGATTTAAAAATTAGCCAGGTGGTGGCTCGGCGCCTATGGCTCAATGGGCTAAGGTGCCAGCCACGTCCACCTGAGCTGGCGGGTTCGAATCCAGCCTGGGCCCGCCAAACAACAATGATGGCTGCAACCAAAAAATGGCCGGGCACTGTGGCGGGTGCCTGTAGTCCCAGCTACATGGGAGGCGGAGGCAGGAGACTTGCTTGAGCCCAGGAATTGGAGATTGCTGTGAGCTGTGATGCCACTGCACTCTACCCAGGGTGACAGCTTGAGGCTCTGTCTCAAAAAAAAAAAAAACAATAAAAATTAGCCATGTGGAGTGGCACCTGCCTGTCAGACCAGCTACTCAAAAGGTTGAGGCAGGGTGACAACTTGAGTCCAAGAGTTTGAAGACGCAGTGAGCTATGATGATACGCACCAGTCTGGGCAACTCTCAAGAAAAAAGAAAAAGGGCAGTGCCTGTGGCTCAAAGGAGTAAGACGCTGGCCCCATATGCCGGAGGTGGCGGGTTCAAACCCAGCCCCGGCCAAAAACTGCAAAAAAAAAAAGAAAAAAGAGAAAGAAAGAAACCAATCTGTTGCATGTTTCCTTTGGCTACTCTATAGGTACAGGCGTGGAGAAGACAGAATCAAGTAAACCAGGGATTTTTTTTTTTTAAAGACCAAGTCTCAGTCTGTTGCCCAGGCTAGTACTTTGCAAACTCAAACTCCTGGGTTCAAGCAATCCTCCTGCATCAGCTTCCCCAGTAACTGGGACTACAAGCACCCACCACAGTACCCAGCTAATTTCTCTATTTTCTTTTCTTTTCTTTTTTTTTGAGACAGAGCCTCAAGCTGTCACCTTGGATAGAGTGCTATGGCATCACAGCTCACAGCAACCTCCAACTCCTGAGCTCAAGCGAGTCTCCTGTCTCTGCCTCCCAAGTAGCTGGGACTACAGGCGCCCGCCACAACGCCCGGCCATTTTTTGGTTGCAGCCGTCATTGTTGTTTGGCGGGCCCGGGCTGGATTCGAACCCAGCAGCTCAGGTGTACGTGGCTGGGGCCTTAGCTGCTTGAGCC
>CAUYRH010018181.1:0-18521 GCA_963574655.1 Perodicticus potto
GATTTAAAGCAACTAAAGTCAAAAAAGACAAAGATGGTCACGTTATATTGGTCAAGGGAAAAATACAGCAAGAAGATGTTTCAATTCTAAATATTTATGCACCCAATTTAAATGCTCCCAGATTCTTGAAACAGACCTTACTCAGTCTGAGCAATACGATATCCTATAATACCATCATAACAGGGGACTTTAACACTCCTCTCACAGAGCTGGACAGATCCTCAATACCATTTAAAGTGGTTATTTACCACCTATTATTGAATTATTACAATTCTTTTCTTAGTCTACTGAACTTAGACAAGTCAGTCCATCTTCTCAAGCCCCCGTTTTCTCATCCATAATGTGAGGTGTTTAGGTTTCAATTTCTGTGCACCCAGTATAAGCCTAGTCACCATCAAAGGCTAGCCCTCTATTTAAAGAAAGCTGCTATGGTTCCATTTTAGGACTCTGTTTTGGAATTCTTCTCAGACTCAATTTATGAGCAGCATAAGAATGTAAGTCTCATTAGTATAATCAAATCTTGTTTTTAACAAAAATAAAAAAAAATGCATTACCCAGCTTGATCACACGTCTTTTTCCCTAGATGGTTCCAAATGACATTTAGCTATTTCTAAAAACTGAATCCATCTGCAAGAGATGAAGATATACCACTACAGAGGCTTTCGAGAAAAAAAATGTGCTACAAGTTTTGAAGAAAATTCCAAAAGAAGAATTCAAACACTATTCAGAGTTAGAGCACCATCATGAGGATAATTGTGTAACTGCCCAAGAAATAGCAATCACTGGAAGATGAAGTTCTGATATCACAAAAAATAGTGATATTGAATGAGAGTCATATGTCATTCACATAAAATATTAATTAATAGGCCAGGCACGGTGGTCACACCTGTAATCCCAGCTGAGGGGGATGGATTGCCTGAGCTCATGAGTTCAAGATCAACCTGAGCAAGAGTGAGACCCCGTCTCGAAAAAGTGGCTGGGCACTGCAGAGGGTGCCTGGGATGCTGAGATAAAAGACACACTTGAACTCAAGAGTTTGAGGTTGTTGTGAGCTAAAGATGCCATGGTACTCTACCCAGGGTAACCAAGTGAGACTCTGTCTCAAATTAAAAAAAAAAAAGTTAATTAATGATGCCAACCAGCATGTGAGAGAAATGGAACAGATGGAGGGACCTTATCAACTTATACTGAGATAATCAGAGAAGGACAAAGAGAAAAGAAAAACTTCCTTCTAGCTATTGAAGGGTGGGTAGGTAGATACTGAAGTGTGGGTTGCTAATAGGTTAGCACCCATTATTATTTCAATTTTTAAAAAAAATGTATTTTACTTTATCAGAAATACTAATGTCTTAGTCCATTCAGCCCTCCATAATTAAATACCTAGATTGTGATTTCTAACAAACAGAAATATATTGCTCAATTGTGGAGGGTGGAAGTCCAAGATGGACATATTAGCAGATTTAGTATCCGGGGAGGGGCTGTTGTCTGCTTCTCTTTCAGAAAGAGTTAAATTCTGAGGGACTAGAACAAAGACTGTTAAGCTTTGTCTAGGAATTTGAAAAAGGCTTCAAAGATCACAGTTCAGAGTAGGATGAAGTGGGTAGAAAGTCAGAGGGGCTGATCCTTGCTCTCTCTTTCTCCTTGGAAACATGTCCAATTCTTTTGCCTTTCAGGACTAGCATTTTCCTAAAGAAGTATGATTTCTTCCCCTCAACCACCACCACCATTAAGGTTGCCCATAAGCAGTATTAATAAGAAAACGAAACCAAGTCTATTCTTCCTATCAGGTAGGTGAGGGAGGGAAGACTGATTCTTGGAGTACAGATACAGGATTATGTTTGTCTACCTTCAATAGCTAATTGGTTCTTCACCTCTACTTATCTATCCAAATTTATAAGGAATTATTTTGTTGCTGTTTTTTGTGGTTTTCAAGTTTTGTTTTCCTTAGAAAGATGCTACAGAACAGGACTTTTAATTCTGACTTTTATAACCACAACAGAAGAATGGTTATTAAATAACAAGATTATCAGTCATTTAAAAGCAGTGAAAAGTTTACAAAAGAAAACTGGAAATGATGAAAATGACCTTCTTTCACTTAGGTGTGTCACTCCCGTGAAATCTATTTATTCTTTCCATGTCTCAAACAAAGCAGGGACAGGGAATGTCAGTAAACCAGTGTGTGGCATGTAAGTAAATCTCTAAATGCACTAAAGGTCATATTCGCAACCCATGTGTCTTGGGATTTGCCTTCTAGAATATTGAAAGTAATAATTTAATTCATCTTCTAACAAAATATAATCATATTTAATTGGAATTTAGGCAGATCAAAATATTTGACTCTACAATCTGGATAACTGGAAAATAAATAATATAAATTGCTGCCTTCCAAAATATATATTGAGTAAATTAGGATTAAGAAGGTCTTAAAAAGAATAACAGAAATTGATGTAGAATAGCTTTAACCCATACAAATTCAGTCTAGCACTCTGCTATTCTTTTTCTTGGTCCCTTTTACCAAATTCTTAATCTGTAGAAAATATGTCCAAAAGGAATCAATAACAAAGCTTGCCACTGAAATGGGAGACTCAACGACAAATACTGCCCAACTGTTGTTTAAGCTACAGTTTACTTATAAGCAATTGAATCTCACTATGTCAGCCAAATTATGTTTCACTGCCATAAGAAGCTCCAAAAAAATAATAATTTAAACTTTTTTTCTTCACTTCAGACTTCAGTAACATGGAAAAGCGATTAGCTCTCAAGAAAACAGAAATGTGTTTTTAGCTAAGATAAATATCCCAGGAATAATAACAAGAAAGTGTTGCTGACCTAGAAGATAGGGAAAAATATGAAGGTTAGCCCGATGTTTATCATCCATGTAGGGTTCTTAGAGGGGTACCATCACGATGGAGAAAATAAACAATGGATATTTTCAAAAGTCATCTATGTTTGGCAGAAAAAGCAAGAAATGTTAATGTCTTTCAGGATATTTGTCTTGCTAAATGTCTAAGCATGATAATTAATACTAATAAAACTATTATAAATTGATAAGGAGAGCCTGCACATGGTGGAGAAAATTATTTTCCAGGCTGATGAGAGTTGCAATTGTGAACAGCTACATTTTTTACTTATTATATAAGATGCAGAGTGGAGAAAAAATGCAGATGCACCTTTCATATAGTAGAAACGTCATCATCCATCTTGTGAGCAATTTTAGAAACAGAAATTCAAGAAAGAGGGGAATACCATCAGCATTCTCTGACACTGAGAGAAGTCTAAATGGGAAGATGAATTTTATAATGTAGAATGAAAAAAAAATCAACAAAAGATTACATGGTTTTCAGCAGAAGAAATAAGTAGAAGGAGAGAAAGCATTTCCTACTGTGAGATATGCAGGATGAAGCCTAGACTTCATCCTGGAAATTGTTTAAGAAGTATCACACTCAAAAAAACTATAAACAGGCCAAATGCAGTGGCTTACAGTAATCCTAGCACTCTGAGAGGCCAAGGGGAGTGGATTGCTTAAGCTCAGGAGTTCAAGACCAGCCCAAGCAAGAGAAAGGCCCTGTCTCTAAAAATATAGCTGGGCATTGTGGCAGCCACCTATAGTTCCAGCTACTTAGAGGCTGAGATAAGAGGTTTGCTTGAACCCAAGAGTTTGAAGTTTCTGTGATGTATGATACCATGGCACTCTACCAGGACAATAAAGTCAGTCTCTGACTCAAAAACAAAAAATTAAAAATGAAAATAAAAATATTTTATTTTATGTGACCTAAAAAATAGATAATAAAATAATCAGGTGAGTTCATATTTGTTTTTCTCTTTTAAAACTCTAAGATCATTACAAGTAATCTACCAACTTCTTTCTTGCCCAAAATAAATAAGAGTTGGGGAGAATGTGGATGGCAGAGTAATTCGATTAGAAAAGGTTAAAGCCTTCATCATGGCTCGGTGCCTATGGCTCAAGCAGCTAAGGCACCAATCACATACACCTGAGCTGGCGGGTTCAAATCCAGCCCAGGCCCAACAAACAACAATGGCTGCAATCACAAAATATCCGGGTGTTGCAGCAGGTGCCTGTAAACCCACCTACTTGGGAGGTGGAGGCAGGAGAATCCCTTGAGCCCAGGAGCTGGAGTTTGCTGTGAGCTGTGATGCCACAGCACTCTACCCAGGGTGACACTTGAGGGTCTGTCTCAACAACAACAAAAAAAGCCTTCATCACATTAACATGTAAGTGAAACTCATTCTAGCTTTTAGCAATGTAACAACAACAAGGAATTTCTTTTGAATCAAATCCTTGTAAACCTATTCATTTACGTTTTCTTTATCTATGTATTAGACATCTTCTACATGCCAAGCACTAGGCTAGACCTTATTGATACATATAGATCAATGAAAACTACATGTGACACACTTAAATTTCAGACGTTAGTCTAGAAACCTGAGTATGGAGGATGGAGATAGCAAGGCCTTCCATCTCTTGTGGAATCAGAGCACAATGTACTTTCCCATCTTCCTCAATCCTGGCTACATGTCCAGGAATACTGATAATTTAATTGCTATAAAAAGTCAAATTGACCAGTATATCTTGCCTAAACCTAAAACAAATGAATATACAACATACAGATAAACTCTGAAGGGAGAAGGTTACAGAAAGACTCACAAAGGCTTAAGGAATCATTGAAACAACTGCCTTAAACAAATGCAGGAAGAATATGTCTATGTACATTAGAAGAAGTAAGTCTGTGAACCAAAATAAGCCTTTCCCAGGTGATGAAATGAACACCCTCCTTGTAAGAGAAGCAAGGGCCTGAAAAAGGCCAAAATGTTTTACAAGATGTCTGTTTAACGCCTTTGGGAGAATTCATACTTCTACCACTGCCTGAGACCAGTAGTTGGGACTGGTAGAGGCAAGTTCTTTGTTTTTTGTTTTCTAGTATCTTAAACCATGGGAGATGACTTGACAGAATTGGCCAGGCAGAGGTCCTGGAGGTAAGGTCAGCCAGGACCACCTACCTTAAATAGCAAAGCTCTAAGCTAAAACCCTCTTACAAAGCTCTGTATTTCTGCTTAAGGAAGGCAGGGATGGTTCTTTAAGATAAACGTCTACCATTCTCCTCATTTGCTGGCAAATTAATAAACTTTATCCTTTTCCTCAAACCACATGTCTTTGTTCTTCATTCAGCCTTGTGAACAAGGTGACACCAGAAATATTCTAAAGCTCAGTTGCTGGCCATGAGAAGGAAGGTCAGATGTGCCTTATCATGCCCCTCTCCCTTCTTGGAGATATTCTTTGTAACTCATTTATAGGCCTAAAATTATGTAAGACAAAGCTTAAACTATACCTACACATTTTTAACTTACATGACAAATAAAGTTAGTGGCATGTCTCTGATTAACACTTCATGTTTTAACTTAAAACATTCCAAGCTTTTAGACATAACCCCATTTCTTTAAGAAATTACAAAGAATCTTTAAACCTATCTATATGTGTAAACTGTAAGCTTCTGCTTTGAGATGTCACCCCTTTTCAGGCTACACCAATGCACACTTTCCATGTATATGACTTCACATGTACTTCCCATCTTCCTATAACCCAACCACAGTGAGTGTACTTGCTGAAGGCTTCTTGGGTGCAGATGTGGATCTAGGCCTTGGTCTTCACATGTTCATGAAGTATTTATCCCAATGGTCAGAATTTAAAAATACAATATTTCACATTTAAAAGCATATGTTAGATATATATACACATACATGTTGATGAGTAAGAATCTTATGAAATTTTAGACAAAGCAATACCCCAAGACACACCATTTTGTTACTGTAAGTTCAGTACTAGTCCCCATGGTTGAATGAAGGACAAGGATAATCAGTTTGAGGAATAGGAAAGAGAAATTTATTAATTTGCTAACAGATGAGGAGGATGGCAGACTGTCATTGTAAAGAATCATCATCCTCCCTTTAAGCAGAAATACAGAGCTTTGAAAGAGGGTTTTCAGTTTGGGTTATTGCTATTTAACTGTAGAATCTCCTGTGAAGATTTCCTAATCTCTGTCCAGACAGTTCTGTTGCGGCATCTCCTGTGGTTTAAAAAAAAAAAAAAAAAGAATATTTTTCTGCCCCTTTGATTACTGGCCATGGGGCCTTGAGTAATTCCTCAAAGGGGGTGACGGATATTAAACAGATACCTCGTAAAACATTTTTCCCCTTTTCACATCCTTACTTCTGCCATACTTTTCCTGAATTGTAAGACTATGTGTTTACCCACATGCCCCTCTGCAATCAGGGTAGAGGGAGGAAAGCCTGAGAAGCCTAAATAATGCTACCTAAGAATTCATGTTTAGCTTTGAAAAGAAAATTACTTTTTTTGAAGTTTTGAAAAGAAGAACTTTTGGAAGTTCTTCTCTATTCCAGAAATTTCTCCAATCTTCTTCTATCACTGAATTGTATCCCAAGACATCCTTCCTTTTTCTATAAAGCACCAAGTATTACCAGTATCATTTAACTTGGAAGCCTGGTTTATAGGAAAATCAGAAAGCTAGTGGAAGTCACTTCAAGGTTGTGTATTAGATTATCAGAGACCTATCTTTCCACAAAGAGAACTTACTCCCTTAGAGTAAGGAACACCGTTAGGAAAGGCGGAGTTTGGATGATGCTCTGCTGTGAGGCCCCCTTTGTCCCATTGGGCTCCTCTGCTAACTTTTCAAGGAAACATGCAGATCATTAGCTCACTGGTTCTCCAAGATTGTACCTCAAACTGTGGCATCAACATTGCCTTAAAACTTGATAATAATGCAAATTCTCAGGCCCCACCTCAGTACCACTGAATGAGAAAACCTGGGGTTGGAGTCCAGAAATCTGTGCTTTGACAAAATCTCCAACTGATTGCAATTCATGGTCAAGTCAAATAAACACTGAACTACCTGGCAGTGGCACTGTAGGCCCCCCTATTTAGCAGATTCAGATAATCACCTCAGAGTTAATGAGTTTCTGATGCTTTCCTGAAATCAGGTTTTGATATCACGGAAGAAGGGGCTTGAATAAAAGTTTTTAATGCTGAGAGCTAGCTGGAAGTGCAGAGGATGAAAGAATGAAAAGAAAGCCCAGAATCAAAAGAACAGAAGGGGATGGATGACTGCTGGGAAACAAACATTACCATATTTTAAGCTTAGACCCAGCTTAACTTTATTCTCCTCCAGATAGAATGTCACAGTGGTGGTAACATGTTACAGACATGGATTAACCATGCACTTGGGACTATTTTGTCCAGGGTTTTTGTTTCTCTGTCTATAACAGCACTAGCAGCAAGTTAAGCTGCCTCCCCATTTGTGAGCTTTCTTCCACCCCAACTTGTGTTTTTCTTTCTTTTTGTAATGAATTCTAATGTACTTACATCTTTCCAGGGATTAGGCAAGACAGCGACAGCCCACAATAAAGTGAGCACGAGGTCACGCAACAATATGTGAGGAAGAATGAACTACAATTAAGCCAACATAATTGCATCCAAGCAACAACTTCCAAAGTAGAGAACAATAAATCTTTGGCTAAGGTAATAAGGGAAAAAAAGATGAGAACATTGGAACAGCTCAAATGTGCAGTCTTAAAGCTCACAGTGGGGGAAAAAATAAAACACATAACAAAAATTGCCACAGATTTCTGATTCCCCCAAATCAGCCTGTTCCCCCAAATGCAGGCTATTTATTTTCTAAGTTGCATCATTATTTCCAAGTGCCTATCTCCCTCCTGTTTTGCTGTTAGGTGGAAAGTTGGGCCCACCTTTATTATTGGAGCCAACGTGTTCAATTATTAGGTTAATGGGGAAAAGCCTTATCAAGAATTACCAAACCGAAAGCTAATCAGCACAATATTTGAACTAAGTCCCCATCCATTGTGTTTATTGGTATTTTAATTCCAACAGTCCTTTGAATGTATACTCACCTTGAAATGATTTTTAAAACTCCCATCCCTACATGGGAGAAGAGGGTCTGAGTTTACGTTTTTTTTCTTACTGCACATCATCTAGAAAACTGACCTGCTCCCACAGAGGGGATGGGACTGTGAGAAACAGAGAGATCCCTGTGAAAATGAGTATGGTTGTTACTTTTTATCTCTCCCAGGTGGAGGGACAAAGAGCCTATTGGATTGTCAAAGAGGAGAAAAGAACAGCAAGATGAGAACTTTCTTTTCATTTACAAATTTCTTGGTGACTTGGGGCTCATAACAAAGAATTATATAACATTGCCTGAATCTACTCATTCCCTTTACCACCCATATAATGAACATATTTAAAATTAAGACATTAATAAGCCATAAATGAGGCACTAAGGAAATATTTTATCAGTTTCTCCTAGGCTTCTAAATGTGCTCTAGTCATTCCCCAATTACAGTATCCATCCTTTCCCAAAGGACTGAAGTTGGATCAGGTTAACAGGAACACATATGACAAAACCATAAACCAGTGAAATGCCTAATTCTAATTTACAGGATTATCAAATAATAGGCAATCGTACAGAAAGATAAATTACCACAGGACAGAGCAGCTGTAAATACTGGAATAGAGATGGAGTTTAAATTAATTACTTTATAAAACAGCAAAGATTCTACTCTCCAGTTCTTCTTTACACTGTCCTTGCAAACCTGCAAGAATGAGTCCCAAATTTTCAGTCTACTTTAAAAACACTAGGATCATGATC
Organism: Perodicticus potto; assembly: GCA_963574655.1. Lineage (NCBI taxonomy): Eukaryota > Metazoa > Chordata > Mammalia > Primates > Lorisidae > Perodicticus > Perodicticus potto. The sequence goes on from CAUYRH010018181.1 coordinate 8,697, forward strand.
TCACCAAGGACTGTATTTCACCCCCTTGGCCTTTCTTAGGCTCTGATGGACATCATTTATCATTCGGTTCTTGTCATTCCAGAAACTGGTTAGAAAAAGGAATGAGAATAGATGGAATCTTAAGAAATTGCGACTTTTGAACATTTCTCCAAAAAGAGAAAGAGAAGACAGAGAAAGAAACACAGAAGAACAGAGATGAAGAGAGGGAGAAGTGAGAGACAAGAGGCAGAGAGAAAGAAGAGGAAATAAAGGAGAAGAAATAGAGAGGAAAATGAAACAAACCAAAGAACAGTAGAGGAGAAAAAAAAAAGCCAGAATATCCAAAATGTTTCAGAATTGTTGTGTGCATTCTTACATTTCCAAAGCACACTGTGTCTGTTTGTGAAAGCATGTGTGTGCCTGTATGCCTGTGCTGAAGATCTGGGTCAGGTCTCTCACCACGTGAGTTTCCCAACTAGGATTGGCCAGTTGCACCTGAAAAAGGGTCTCAAGAGGGAAAACCTTTTCTGCTCCCTATAATAGGTAGAGCAGAATCTTAATCTTATGTTTTATGGCTTCACTGCAGTGACAAATACCATCCTAGACCCATTGTCAGTGCTTGGTTCCTGCTAACCTATCGACTAGAATATGTAGGTTCAATATAAACGTTTCTTTGGTCCAAAGTAAGTTAACTTTAAAACCAGTAGCTGTAATCTTGAAAATTCAGAGCTGAATGAGACTATAAGGACAAAGTGAATTGGGGGATCTTTTCTTAGCCCAAAACTGGGGTAGGCATGTATTAGAAATGCTTGTGTATACTAATTAAATACATTTCATTTACTTTTATATCATTTTTGCTTAACTAAGGAGGAAATGTGCATTATTTAAAGGAACAGACAGAATGAAAACACAAAAAAGAAAAGAAACCGTTTTGATTCAAATCTTGGCAAATATTCAACTAGCAATAACATGAAGATTTAATATTATTACATGCACAAAAAAAAAAAAAACCCTAATGCTCATTCAAGCATATTTCAATCAAAGTTCTCTCTGAGAACATTCCTACTGACAATACAATTTCGTGCAAAATAAACAATAAGATGCAAAAACTATAGTAAGCAGTTTAGGAAATTACATATTAAATATCTTCCTAAAAGCCTGGGGGTATTATAAGCAGAAGTTTTGTGTAACAGATCGCATTGCATATGCAGATTTAAATAATTCACTTGTTTAAGAAATCTCCTATTCTCTATTTACTCAAGCACTTCAGCAGTGTGTTGTTGCCAGCAGTCATGCCAAGAGTCAAAGAGAAAAAAAGTACTTTTTCTAGTTCTGAAGGGAGCAATAGGAAAATAAGTAGCAAGCCTAGGATTTTGCAGTAAACTCAGGTAACAATAGTATATTCTGTCAGGACCTGTTCTCTGTAAGTGTTACTTCAGAAACTAAGATTTCATACAGATATGCATACGTACAGACAATTTGTGAGAACACTGTTAGCTACCTAGCCAAATGGGTAGCTGGTTTCTCCTGTTATACAGGTGAGGATTTCAGAAAGAAATGCTGTCCAAGTTACATCAACAACGAGTATGAGAAATCAGTGGAATGAGAACACAGGTTGCTTAAATGTCAGTTGTTATTCTTTTTACTATGTAGAGTTACCATACATGATATTGGTTCCTGCTAACCTATCAACTTGAATATGTAGGCTCAATATAAACTTTTCTTTGGTCCAAAATAAGTTAACTTTGAAACAAGTAGCCATAACTTAAAAACTCAGAGCCAAATGAGACTATAAGGACAAAATTAATTGGGGGACCCTTTAACTTGGTTCCTACTAACCTATCGACTTGAATATATTGTGCTCAATATAAATCCATCTATATGTATGCACATGTATATTTCAGATGTGTGTGCATGTATTCTTTCAGAGTTCCAAATTATTTTGACTTAGATTAAATTGAATAATTCTCCAGTTCTCTCATGCACTCACGGGTTTTCTCTAATGATTTAGCCAATAATAGAATAATAAAATAAAAAAGGCAACAAGAATAAACTAACCAGATCATCTCTAAAACAGAAAAATTAACAAAATCAATGTGTGTAACACAAGTTGTAGTGAGGTAGCTATTCAGAGCTTTTGGTATGGAAGTCCACATAGAAATGGTCTGATTACAAAAAATTCTTAAACTTTGAAATGATGCATTTCTATTCCAGTAAACCATTTTTGATTAAACATATATTAGAGGGGTTGTAAAATCCTTTTTTAAATCACCTCCTTTTTAGATAAAAGTGGCCCAGAGAGTCTAAAGCATTTGTTGATAATAAAAGCATGTAATGAGTGTGGGCTTAGTTGTATGTGTTCTTAATGTTTTCCAGACTTTACTTCACATTTTCAGTTTTTGTCTGTAAAAATTCCATAAGTATTCCAAACAATTTCAACTTTCTTTCTACAAATAGGAAAAAAAAAGTCACTGTGCCTAGGACAGCGGGAAATTCAAAGTAAAATAAATTATTCTGCCTCTATTGGAGTTTCAACATTTGCTGGGAAGAAATGAACTTTTTAGTTGAAAAATTAATTTTCAACTCAAAACTATATCTCATTCAGGCAAAAGAATGTCTTGAATTAAAGCTGGATTGCTCTGAGAGATCAGGGAAGTTTTCCTAGAAAGACGGACTTGAGAAAGACAGACATTGATGAGAAAAGTCAGCATTCCTTCAAAAAAGTCTGTAAGAATGAAGCTAAACTGTCACCAGTGCTTTCCTCTGATAAGATTTGTATGAGTTTGGTGTGTAGGTGAGAAGATATTTAAAGTTTAGTCTGTATACATCTTTAATTATTGACATTTTTACAGTAAATGTATACATATATTTAAATTTCACTGGTATGATTTCAGAAAAATAAAATAAGTTAGAGTTTGCAGGCTTGGTGGGCAGATTGAACAAAGTAGCAGTAGCTAGATGTTATATATGATTCTGGGAAAGCTTAGTGCTTGGAATTCCTGTAGGGCAGTGATTTTCAACCAGTGCGTTGTCAGAGGATCTTAGGTGCTCCGCAAACATTTTTAAAGATCATAACTTGAATTATTTTCAAAAGAAGTTCAAAACACAGTTAGTATATTCTTTTTCTTTAACTCTTTTTTTTTTCTTTTGATAAACATGATTTAAATGTGCCACAGAAGTTTAACTCTAGGTTCAGTGTGCCATGAGATAAAAGAAAGGTTAAAAACACTGGTGTAAGCTGGGGATGAGGGCTCATGCCTGTACTCCTAGCACTTTGGGAGGCTAATGCATGTGGATCACCTGAGTTCATGAGTTCAAGACCAACCTGAGCAAGAGCTAGACCACATCTCTACTTAAAAATAAAAAATAAGATGCTCGGCACCTGTAGCTCAACCAGCTAGGGCTCCAGCCATATACACCTGAGCTGGTGGGTTTGAATCCAGCCTGGGTCTGCCAAACAACAGTGAGACAACTACAACCAAAAGAAGAAAATAGCCAGGCATTGTTGTGGGCACCTGTAGTCCCAGCTACTTGAGAGGTTGAGGCAAGAGAATCTCTTAAGCCAAAGAGTTTGAGGTTGTTGTGAGCTGTGACCTTACAGCACTCTACTCAGGGCGACAGCTTGAGAGTCTGTCTCAGAATAAATAAATAAATAAATAAATAAATAAATAAATAAATAAATAAATAAATCGGAGCGGCACCTGTCGCTCACTCAGTAAGGTGCTGGCCCCATATACCGAATGTGGCAGGTTCAATCCCAGCCCCAGCCAAAACTGCAACAAAAAAATAGCTGGGCATTGTGGCAGGTGCCTGTGGTCCCAGCCACTCAGGAGGCTGAGGCAAAAGAATCACCTAAGCCCAGGAGTTGGAGATTGCTGTAAGCTGTGTGACACCACAGCACTCTACCGAGGGTGATAAAGTGAGACTCTGTCTCTACAAAATAAATAAATAAAAATAAATAAATAGATAAAATAAAAAATAAGAAAAAGAAAAATTAGTCAGGTGTTGTGGTCTGTGCCTGTAGTCCCAGCTACTTGGGATGGCTGAGGGAAAAAGAACTCTTGAGCCCAAGAGTCTGAGATTTCTGTGAGCTATGACACAGGACACTCTACCCAGTGTAACTGTGAGACTTTGTCTCAAAACAAACAAACAAACAAACAAAACCAGGAAAACAACACTATTGTAGGGGGTGCTGATAGAATGAAGTGGTAACAGAATTGACACTGTGCGGGCCAAGCAAAAACTTACCCTTTGTGCTCTGAAGCTTTGCTGAAAAATCAACTCACAAAAGGCAGATGAATAAGAGAAACAGTGTATACATATATTAGCTATCATGTAGGAAAATCAGAGTGATACTTGCCCCATATCCCAATGGAGCTCAAATATGTAGCCCTATTTCAGAAGGGAAAGGGGAGTGGGAATATAGGTAATTCTGTTGAGGGGCACTAAGTGATTACTAGAGAGAAGGAATGGATGGAGAACAGAGATCAACTGAAATGTTCTCTGGAAATTGAATGAGCCTGGGAGACAGACATTATCTTTTGGAAGAGTCTGTTTAGGTGTGGTTACATTCTTGGTCTTCTTTTCTCAATAGATAATAAGATAAAGGAAGGGTAAAGAAAAATAATTGTAGTTATTGGTGGGTCCCTCCAGAATTGATGTAGACAGGGGAAAAATCTCTTCCAGGATCTAATGATCTCTAAAGGCCTTTAACTCAAGGTACTCATTATACCAGGAAGCCATAGTTTGGGGGTAAGTTCCTGTAGTCCTTCAGCACTCAAGTGTAAGAAATGTTGTGTTATGAAATTGGGTTTGGAAACTTATTGACTAAAGTAGATAGCATCACAGCTGATGTTTGGCCATTTAAAAAATCATCATTTTATTCCAACACATATAAATTGAACATCTTCTCTATCGCAAACAGGCATTGTTCTTGGGGGAGAAAATAGATCAGCTTTCTAGGTATATGTGTTTCATGAGGGGGAAAGGTAAGTCATGCAATGGTAAAATACATTTTAAAAGTCAGTTCAACTTATGTTTTGTAAGGAATATTAAATGAGAGACATGAAGAAGATGAAAGGTGTGGCTGTAGTCCCAGCTAGTTGGGAGGCTGAGGTAAGAAAAACTCTTGAGCCCAAAAGTCTAAGATTTCTGTGCTACCTACTCAAGGAAAATCTGTCTCAGCAGATGACATGAGCTATGCTATTAATGATGATAAAATATAATGAAGGGAAATGGAATGGATCTGGCCTAATGAAGTATAGGTATTGACCAAAATGCACTATGCTGTGCATACTCAAAGATGTAATACAACAACCCAAAGCTTAAGTCTTCTTAAAAGCCCCTTAAAAAAAATAATAAAGTACCTTCTCTGACAACTCTGTTCACCTTTGGATAAACTGATTAAGTAAATGTCATGCTTTCACTTAATTAGTTTACTCAAAGGAAAATAAAAGCAAAAACAGACCAATAAACAGCAAATGTTAGTGCCCAGAAAGCAATACCCCAAAATATGACTGTCAATGCTGAACCGAAAAAGAACCCTCAAGTTCTCTCTGAGAATCTCTCCCCCACTGTCTCTCAAATTCTCTACTTCTCCCAAAACACAGGCTGAAATTGTACTCTGAAGTTCCCTTATTACTTATAGTTTAGACCTAGCAAAGAAGAAAACAATTACTCTGGTCACTTCACTGAAAGCATATTTCAGGAAGAAAGACTAAATCTGCCATTAGACCTGGACAGATTTTTGTCACAATCTATCATCTGCTCTGTGGGCCCAAAAGATTTTGTCCCAGACCACTATATGTTCTTTTAGTCTATTGATTTCTCCAAAAAATAATTTACTGTCCTCCTAAAATCATCCTTACCTTCCCATCTCCCTTTCCCTTAAGAAGTGGGGTATATAAGCATCTATACCCCCACTGGAATATTAGGCAATCATTCTGAGATTCTCCCCATGTGCACAGTAGTAATAAATTTGTTTGTCTTTTCTCTTATTACATGACTTTTTGTGAGTTAATTTTTCAGTGAAACTTCCAGCTGTGAAGGAGAAGCTTTCCCTTTTCCCCTGTACAAACACAGAATTCTATTCTACAGTCAATCTGCAGTTTTTACTTTTACAAACTCAATCTTTGTCTTTGTTTGGGGACACAGTCAATACAGGATTGAGTTCCCTCACAAATGAGTGACACTTCAACTATCCTACAACTGATTATCTTTGAGTTATTCCTTGACAATGCTAAGAAGAAACTAGCCATGCAAATATCAGGAGGAAGAGCATTCTAGACCCTAACAGAATTGAATTAGAGTAACTTGTCTTCAGATGGAAATTTAGACTGGGGGTGAAGTTGTTTTGATTGGAGTGGGAAGAAGTGTTGTTAGTAGTCTTGTTTTGGCCACACTAAGCACAGGAGTTTTAAAGACTTACATATGGAGAGGTTAAAGATGTAGTGAAATGTTCACATTTGATGTTCTGAAGAGAGGGCATAAGACATGTGGATTTAGGAATCACAACACATAGATGCTCTTTAAAGCAATGGAGCTATAAGAAGTAGGAGGTGAAGGGAGAGCGTGTGCAGGAAGGGATGGAGCATGTATTTATTTATAGAATGCATACTATTCTTTTATAGAAGCAATAGCACACTCCACCTTGAGAACATGATCCATACTTAGCTTCTTTTGGCCTGTATGAAGCACAATCAAGTGTGCAGGCAGGCTGGCTAAGTCCAGCATAAAATTATCTTTCTTTCATTTTCACTGGGTTTAACGTAAGTACAGACCATGTCCTCTATTCTCAGGTGTATATGATTTAAATTACTCTCTTCATTTAATTAATAATTAAGTGTGTCCTGGTATACTGATCAATATTAATCAAACCTTCAAGGACATGCTTTAACAGTCAGAATTCCTGTGACTTAGAAATGAGGAATTGTTTGGACACAATATCTTTTGACTCCCAGATAAAAGTATAGAAATATCCTATTCTAATATTGCCATATTTATTCATCATCTTATACCTGACTCCGAGTGACCTTTGTTGTTCAGTCATACTGTTAGGTAGATAGTGAGGGGCTTGGGTTCTCCTGGGGACAAAGACAAGTGCCCTGCCTTGGTGCTGCCCTAAGTAACTGCTATGCTTGCAGGAAGAAGAACCGTGCTGCCAATCCATCCAGCAGAATTTAGTGCACCAGCTACAGAAAAATGAAGGGGTGGAAGTTGGAGGGGGCAGAGGTGAGGGGATGAGGAGTGGAAGTTTGGGGGGCAAATAGCACAGGCAACAATAGGGTGCAGAAAGTGACCTAGTGTAACCTAAGGCTCATTATCATGTCATTAGTTTAAATCTGCATTGCAATTTTCCACCCCACCCTACCCTAGGGAGCTTTCAGAGAGACTAAGGGAGGTCCTTATGCACACTAAACACTGAGACTCCAGTGTTCAAAGTGGTTTGATGATCACACATTTGAACCACAAATTATGAGGAAGGCCCAGCCTAAATAATATAAAACAGGACTGACCCCAGACCGTAATTGAGGCCTCCTGTTATGACAGGGGACTCTTTCACTGTCTGTGGCAAATATAGCTTAATTTGCTCGATAAACATCACTTCTTGCTTCCCTTGCAATCAGTGTGTGTGGTCATTCTTTGGTCAAGAACACACAAAGAACCATGAGTAGACAACTGACCTGACAAGCTGAATCAAAAGATACAAATTGTGTGACCTGAAGGGAGAAACTGAGGCAAAATTCATGGAAGTAGAGAATTTATTTAAACCCAGGTTGAGGACACCAGCCCAGGAGTCATAGATTTAAATTGTGATGAATGAATGTTGTGGCTAGCAGTAGTAAAGAGAAATAAAAGATGTTAAGGAGAAGTTCCTAAATTGTTTATCAAGAATGTACATTGGCTCATTAAAAAAAAAATAATGATTTTTTATGCATTGTTCATTGCATCACAAATTCCAGGATCAAACAGATAATGGGTCAGGGCTACATTATGTAACTTATGGTAATATTAAAAAAAAAAAAGTCTGGAAAATATTGGGAAGAAAAGTGCCTTTGAACAGTTCCTCCAGGCATTGGTGTGGGATTGGGGCATGTTACTGAAGTTCCATGTGTTAACAGGAAAGAAGCCCTAGTCTGTAAAACAATTTAAGGAGTTTTATTCTGAGATAAATTTGAGGACCATGACCCAGAGCCACACCCAAGAAAACTTGAGCGAGTGGACAAGCATTCCTGGGGTAATAGTCTGGTTTTGCACATTTTAGGGACATAAGAATTACAGGTGAGGACATAAATCAGTACAAGGAAAACCTACATTTGTTTGGCCCCCAAAAAGTGGGACACCTAAAAGGGAGGAGAGTTTACAGGTGATAGGTGGGTTTAAAGAGTCTTGGGTGCCAGTTGATGAAGAAATCAGGCTTTGCCTAAAAGGCCAGGAGTCAATGAGATGAAATGCTTAAGATAAAAGGTTTGTTAATTAGACAAACCCAGCCCTGGGCAAAAACTGAAAAAACAAAACAAAACAAAACAAACAAACAAAAAAAAACTTGACATGACTCTGGAAAACAAAGCAAGAGAACCAGTAATGTTTTAAACTAAGAATCACAACATTCATCTCAGTTCCCTGTAATTTGTGTTCTGTTCCAGGTCAAGTTAGCAATACTCATGGACATGTTAGTTTTCTTATTAAAGTCCTGGAAGTTTGTTTTGTTATAGTCTGATGGAATATAATCTCCAAGGATGTAAAAATTCTGTATCCAAGAGAACTTGTTAGTTCTTTCTGTGGATTTTCTTAAAGGACAAGCTTTGGACCTAGACAGTTAAAAAAAAAAAAAACCTATTTGCTGAGATAAGTCAAAATAAAATAATAATTGCCAATATTTCTAACAAAAATATTAAAATATCTATGGTTAAAGAGACAAGTGAAAAAAAAAGTTGGTCATTTTTGTGACATACAATAATTTTATACTAAGACTTATCAATATTCTATAGTGTTGATACCAGTTAATATTTCACAATGTTTCCTATATCTAGTTTTAATACACTGAACAAGGCTACTATATTTCTCTTAGACTTTCAGTGGTTCTAATATTTAAGAAGCTAATCTGAGATCAAAAAAACCAAATTCAGAATTTTGATTTTTGAAAGGTTTGTCAAAATTAAAGGCTTAACACATTTGTCTGAATAGAATCACAAATCAAAAGATTCTAAAGGAAATATAGGAAGTTACATGGTTGTAAACCTTAACTCTTTCAAGGGTCAGCTTTCCAGTTATTAAAAGGAAAATTAAAAAAAAAAACTTTTAGGTTGGGCATGGTGGCTCACGCCTGTATCCTAGTACTCTGGGAGGATGAAGTGGGTGGATTGCCTGAGCTCACCAGTTTCAGTCCACCCCAGACAGAGCCAGATCCTGTTTCTAAAAATAGCCTGGCATTGTGGTGGGCACCTATAGTGATAGCTACTGGGGAGGCTGAGGCAACAGAAACACTTAAGCCCAAGGGTTTGAGGTTGGTTTGATTATGAAGCCATGGCATTCTACCAAGGGTAACAAAGTGAGACTCTGTCTCAAAAAAAAGGAAAGAAAGAAAGAAAAACACTTCTCTAGTGAATTTTTTTTTTTTGGATCCAAGACTTTTCTTTTCTTTTATTTATTTTTTTTTTAAATACATGTATTTTATTATTCTTCATTACATTATTTCCCCCCCCAACCCGTCCGTGATAAGACAGAATTGATTTACAGAAAAGAATACAGAAAACACCAAAGCTCCTGGTAGTGGAAGAGATTTCAAGTAGGGAGAGAGAAGCTCTCTCCGTTCCTCTCCCGGTCTTTCCCCGTCTCCTCCTCTAG
>CAUYRH010018182.1:0-25010 GCA_963574655.1 Perodicticus potto
TTCCTTTTCTTTCTTCTTTTGTACATACCCATGTATCAATTATCCGGGTCTGTCTATCTGTCTTTCTATCATAGCTAAATATCCTTCCCCCAAATATTTTTCTTTGACTGTATTTTACAGAATTTTTTTGCATTGTACCAGTCTTTGGAAATAACATACGGCAGTCGCCACAAAAGATTTCAGCAGTGTTGTAGTGATTCGTTTGGAACTATGACTGATTTTTAAATATGGTTAGGTCTCAACCAACTATTTTTGTAGTTTAAAATTAAGATCATATTTCTTACACTATTTTATTTTTTTTCCTGACTGAAATTTATTATTGAAACTTAACACAGTGATAAGTCTGATCTCTTCAGCAGGTGCCTGGAGTGTTTATATAGGATGGCTCTCTTATTTGTAAGGGGTATATGAGGAGATTCACTGACAATTAGTCGAGCAGCTTCAGACAAGAATGCCATTGTTTTATGGAGTGTTTACTGCGTGCTGGCTGCCCTTGTAGGGACTTTGCACAACTTAAGTGCTTTAATCCTCAAAATAATCCCATGAGTTAAGCCCTGTTTATCCTCATTTCATAATGTGGAAATTAAGCCATGGAAACACGTGGGAAGGTGCCGAAGGTCACAGGGCAAATAGGTGGCAGCGCTGGGCTATGAGCCCAGGTGGCCTGTCCTTAGGTGCCATGCCTTCAACCATCACCCATTCTATTTTTATACATAAGTATTGATTCCCTGTGACTTGCTTTGTCATTTTAAGAGTATATTAGTTTTCTGTTGCTTCGTAATAAATTATCACAAATTTAGGAGCTGAAAACAACATACTGTCCTTACCTCCCAGTTTCTAAGGACCAGAGGTCCAGGCTCGGCCTCATAGGACCTTCTGCTCAGGGTCTCGCAAGGGGAAATCAAACTTTCAGCGAGGGCTGGGCTTGCATCACCCACTGGGTGACAGAATTCATCTCCTTGCAGTGACAGAGACAGTGGCAGCCTGTCTTTTCAATGGTAGCAGGACAGTCTCTTTCTGACTCAGTAAAGTTCAAAAGCCTCCTTTAAAAGGCTTCCAAGTAAATAATTCACATCCACCAAGAAGGTGTTTTTGATTAATTTTTTGCAACTGATTTGGGACTTTAATTGTATCTGTAATTACACCTTCACTTTCACCTGTGATGTCACCTAATCATGGATGTGACCTTGGGCCGAGGACATGGAGCCCTCTTAGAATCCTGCAGACAGTGGCACAGTGGGTCTGTCTGTGAGAGAGAGAGATGGATAAACACTGTCATAATTGGACACTGAGGTGGTGTTTTTATAAGGGCTTGATTAGTTCATCTAGTTTATGAAAATACCAAAGATTTATTTTTAGAAGTTTTATACATAACAATTTCCTTCTTTAGCTTTTTCCCAAAACTCCTTTGACACCAAAGAAAGGTTGGTGGCATAAATAAATAAATTTTTTGAAATGATTTTATAATTATACTCTGCTGATAAGTTTTCTGGGGCACTTCTTAAAACCACCTAGTCACTAGAATCCTGTGATCACCTACTGGGCAAAAATCTAACTCGATTATGTGACAACCCGGAATCTCTCGGACACTAATGAAATAAACCCTGTCCTGGTCTCTTGCCGCTGACTTTCCTCCCAGGATTTATTCCCATGAAGTGTTGACTCTAAAAAGAGGGAGAGAAGGAGGGGGGGTGCAGAGATGGTTACCGAATTAATCTTGAATTCCTCTGAAAGCATCATTCAGGGCCCAGGTCCTGACCGAAAACTATTAATAATTAATCAGTAACCCATCATCTGTAACCTCAGTTGGTCTAAGATGATATTTCTTTTCTACTGTAGGACAGTATAAGCAAATTGGAAAAATAGGAATATATGAGTCAGTTATTTTTAATTGCTAAGTGAAAGTATAACAGTAAGCATTTTGGTTATGTTAATTAATGTTCTGCTTTGTCTGTTATTCCTATTAAATAAATACAATATTATTAACTTGGTATATTTTCTGTGGTCTGTTCCCTTCTTCTCCCCCTTCTCTGTCCCTGTCCAGTGTGAGAGCAGGGCCCATGGTGGGCTGATCACTGATATATCCAAATGCCAAAGCACCCAGAGCAATTAAGTAATGACTAAATGAGTAATTTTTGTCTTTTTAAAATAATAATTTTTTACAATTCATAATTGCTAAGTCATGGAAGAAGCCCAAGTGCCCATTGACCCACAAATGGATTAATACATTGTGGTACATGTATACCATGGAATACTATGCAGCCTTAAAGAAAGATGGAGACTTTACCTCTTTCATGTTTACATGGATGGAGCTGAAAAATATTCTTCTTAGCAAAGTACCTCAAGAATTGAAGAAAAAGTATCCAGTGTACTCAGCCCTACTATGAAGCTAATTTAAAGGTTTCATATGAAGACTATAGCCCAACTATAGCACAAGAATATGGGAAGGGAGGGGAGGGGCAAGGTTGGGGTGGACAGATGGTAATTTGTGGGGTTACACCTATGGTCCATCTTAGAAGGGTACAGGTGACACTAACTAAATGCAGAATACAAATGTCTTCATGCAATAACTAAGAAAATGCCATGAAGGGTATGTTAAACAGTTTGATGAAAACGTTTCAGATTGTATATGAAACCAGCATGCTATACCCCTTGATTGCACTAATGTACGCAGCTATGATTTAATAAAAAATAAAAAATAAAAGAAAATAATAAAAGCTGAATAAATGTAAAAAAAAAGAATATTGATTTTTATCAGTGTCCAGCTTACATTACTAATGTAAGTGCAATTTAGATTTAGACAAACGTCTAAAATATAGACAAATGTTAAACTCTTCTACAACTTTATCTATTACAAGCGATTTTTAATAATAGTATGTTTTTAATAGTCTACAATGTATTTTAGTACTGATATGTGAGTTTTAAAATATTTACTTTTAGAGTCTCCTTCATCAATGAACAAATGGTTGAGAACTGTGAACACTAAAATTGTTAGTATATCCCACTTCTGATCGTTTATTTTATAATCAATTATTACTCTCCTTAAATTTTTAATACTTAATATGGATAATTATAATTACCTTTTCACGCTCTCAGTAGTACTATATGCTTCTGACCCTATCATTTTATTATACTATTAAAATATCTTATTTTGGAACAATTATGTGGACATTTGAATGAAGACAGAAAAATATGAGGATTTGATCCCACTGATGTCATTGCCATGGTACATGGGTAAAAAATAATGTAATTATGATTACCCAAAACATTCTTAAGCATATAAAATAACACCAGCATTCTAAATTCTTCTATTATTAGCATTGGGCATGGTGGTTCATGCCTGTAATTCTAACAATCTGGAAGTCTGAGGCAGGTGCAGATTGCTTGAAATCAGGAGTTCACGATCAGCCTAAGCAAGAGCTAGACCTCGGCTCTACTAAATATAGAAAATCTAGCCCAGTGTAGGGGCATACACCTATAGTCCCATCTACTTGGGAGGCTGAGGCAAGAAGGTTGCTCAAGCCCAAGAGTTGCTGTGAGCTGCAATCTGCCCAGGGTGACAGTAATACTTTGTCTCAAAACAAAACAAAACACACACACACGATAAATTCTTCTATTATTTAAAAAAGTGGTGACAAAGTTTGTAAAAATGTGGATCTCTTGGTACTTCCTCTTTGTTTTATTCTTTGTCAATACTAGAAAAAAATGGATAAATTTCAAGAATGGATAAAAAATGGATAATAGGTATGATAACCAAATGTTAAACATGGTTCTATTTAGTGGACATTTTTGCTTTTAGAAACAGCAAAACTTTCATTTTCTAATAACATTTTAGTAATGTAGTAAAATTTCATGGTCAGTATGAAATTCTGACCAAGTTGGAAAAAAAACTGTTTTTTCCCTCCTAACAAATCAGCTTTATGAGTGAGTTCACAGAAACTTCAAACACTTGGGCAATCCTATCGATTTAGTTGATCTTTGTAGAACTGAGTGAAGGTCCAGGACCTTGTAAACATATTTAGTGTTTCACAGACATTCACCTCCTGCAGCTCCATGGGGCTAGAATATCATCCTCACTCTATTTATTTCTTTATAATAATTTTACATGATGAAATACAAAAGAGAATACATTTTACAAGATATAGTACTTTCCATCCTTTCTTTCTTTTTGCTTAGATATTGCTTATTGGGTGTCTTTATCATTTGGTGTTGCTGTAACAAAGTGCCATAGACTAGGTAGCTTATAAACAAAATAAATTTATTTCTCCCTTTTCTGGAGCTGGAAGTTAAAGATCAGGGTGTCATCACAGTCCTGTTCTGGTGACAGCCCTGTTCTGGCTTGCAGAATGCCACCTTCTTTTTGTATATGCATATGGTATCAAGACGGAGACAGAGTGCACACTAAACCCTTCTTGAGAGAGACCACCATGAGGGCTCTGCCCCATGACCTAATTAGCCCTCAAAACCCCCACATCTTACTGCCATCACATCAGGGCTTGACATTTCAACATATGAAATGAGGAGAGACACAAACATTTTGTCCATTGCACTGTGCAAGACCTCCTAAATTGCATCGGGATTTTGGAATATAGGACTAAAGAAGTACAAAATAATGTGATCAGGGATATGTGTGATGGAGAATTGAGGGATGCATTTGTTGCCTCATAACTGAAATAAATATGACATTAAAAAGACTGCTCAATTTTCTGGATCATACAGGCCCTTGATCTCCAAATAAGGAAGAAGAAAATGGGTTGAAAAAATTCTCTTTTTCATCTTTGTGACAAATGGGTTGGTTCCAATATAAATTTTCAGCTCTCTCAAAATGATTCACATTTTCCACTTTGTAGACCTTATAATTTAATGCAGAAATGAGATTGCTGTCATTTTTAGTATTAATTTAGTATAATTTAGTGCAGAAATGAGATTGCTGTCATTTTTATTATTACATGTTGTTATAATTGTGTGTTGTCATACATTTTAAGTCCTCCTAGGTATCCTGAATGAAATTTGGGGAAAAATGAGCCATCTTAACTAGGAAAGATAGCTATTAGCAATTACAGTATGAAAATAATTTTTAGTTATTCTGGCATATAGCATTGACAATTAAAACCAAGTTTAAAATAAAGTTTGAGTGGTGTCTCATTATCAGTTGTGTTTTTAGCAATTTTTAAAAATTAGCTAGCAGCACCAGATATACATTATATATTGTTAATTTCTATTGTTCCCGTCATGAGACAAGATATATATTTGCTGCCGAAATTTTGCATTTGGGGAGCAATAGAAATGGGGAATGAAATTCTGCACACTTATTTAATGCAGTTTTAATTCACAGCTTGGGCATATTTGAAATAGTTTTGTTCTTGGTAGTCTGTGGAAATTTATTTTCCAGAACAGATGGTGACAGATTTCGTCTACATGTTCCATTGAGCCTATATACACAGTACAGGTAGATGTTTTTTCTCTGTTCTATAGAAAGTAAAGAAAAACCTAAAAACACCCAGTGTGATTGTTAGTACCTAGAATATTATATTATTTTTAAATATCCTGCATATCTTATTAAAAGCAGATTAATAGCAACATAAAAAATAATGTGGGGCAGGATAGTATATTTAAATGTTAATGCCTAACTTTTTTCCCTCAGTGCTGTAAGAGACCAAAATAACACATGGTAGTTTCTTCATAGCAAACGCCCACCACACTCCACACTAAGGGTCTGAGGCTTCGAAGATCCAGGCAATTAAGGACTTGATTCAGATTTTTTAAGTCCAAAAATTTAATCTTGAGGGCCTCCTTTAAAAAAAAAATACAAAATTATGCATTCCAATTGAAGTATGAAAATTAACATTTTTATACCAAGAATAAAAATTCCAAGAAATTATAAATTTATAAAAACTGAAGAATATCCTAAATCCAGAGAAAATGTATAATTCAATGTCTAACTCATCTCTAGAATACTTTTGTCCCTTCTTTGCTGTTGTTATTGTACACTCTTTGACCATCTTTTTCATACAATGATTCCACAACAAATATTATCATCTATAACATGGGGTAACATAGGACTTCCGTTTGAACTAATTGCTAGGGTCTTTCCAGTCCCTCTCTCTCTAGATAGAATAAAAGTAATTCAGTTATTTACTAAGGCTAGTAAAAATTTATTTTTTATTTTATTTATTTATTTTTATTAAATCATAGCTGTGTACATTAATGCAATCATTGGGTACAATGTGCTGCTTTCATATACAATCTGAAATATTTTCGTCAAATGGTTAACATAGCCTTCATAGCATTTTCTTAGTTATTGTGTTAAGACCTTTATAATCTGCATTTAGTAAGTTTCACCTGTACCCTTCTAAGATTATTATTGGTAATTTAGAAAAGGTTTAGCTTTGCAGTTCTTCAACTAACTAGCCTGTTATGCCAGGCTAGTAATATATATGGAGGTAACCACCAGAAAGGACTCTATTCTGACAAACTTAATTCCCATGAACCAAATTTCTTTTTGTATGTGTTTTTAAAATTTTTCTATTTATTGCTTCAGATTCATTGAGGATACAATTAGGTTACACTGTTGGATTTGTTATACAAAGTCCCTCTTATAGTAGTGTCTTGACCCCAGGAGATGTGCCATAAGCCTCTCTCCTCTGCCTCCCTGCTCCCTTGTTCCCGGCTCCCCATCTTGAATTGATTTTTTTTTTTCTTATGTGGTTATGTATTTGATCATCTACTGGCTTAATATTAGAATTGAGTACATTGGATTCTTGCTTCTCCACTCTTGTGATGCTTTACTAAGAAGAATGTGTTCCACCTCCATCCAGGTTAATGCAAAAGATGTAAAGCCTTCATGAACCAAATTTCTAAACTACCTCCCATACTTCAGTGCCAAAGTCTACCTAGAGGTTCAGAGAGAGAAGAGATTATAGCTTCACCCATGGTGGTTAAACTTCTCAACTTCTGTCAAGTTTGTAGAAACTTAAGGGCATTCGTATAAACTAATTGCTAGAGTCTTTGCAAAGTTTTGGAAAAGTCTCTTATAAAAGTGAAATTGGGAAGCTTTAAATTCTTTCAGTTGTTAGTTAAACCTGCCAGGGCTGTTATTACCAACACCTCCATCCTCCAAAGGCACCCATAAACACACTTATATCATGGGATTAAACAATGCTGTGTCCTCGCAGGTCTGAGTTTAGAATGGTTTGTTTTGCTTCCTTTTGTTATTTTGTTCTGTCCTAGGCTCAAGCGATTCTCCTGCCTCTGCCTCCCAAGTAGCTGGGACTACAGGTGCCCACCACAATGCCGCGCTATTTTTTGTTTGCAGCCCTCATTGCTGTTTGGAGGCCCGGACTGTATTTGAATCCACCAGCTCAGCTCTATGTGGCTGGTGCCTTAGCCATTTGAGCCACAGGCACCGAGCCAAGAATGACCCTTATAAGAGAATGTTCTCCCAAGGCTAAGAAAATAAGCACTGCTGCCAGCTACACCAATCAAGGGGATTGAAGTGCCTGTTAAATTTCACACTTACACAGTAATGATCAAATGCAATCTAGAAGTTAGATGCTAGACCTTAGATGCCAAACACCCGACATGGTGTGAATAAACCGTGTGGTCATGCACAGCACACGAAACACAAGGGATAAGTGATGATAAAAATGGTGAGGATTGAATCTTGTCACCATAGGCTTTCCCAGACTCCATCTGATTAAAGAAAATCAACAGAAGTGCCCTTTCTCCACCCCAGGTTCTGTGCAGCAGATTCACGTTTGTTACCTTTACCTTTAATATTACTCTTTATCAGAGTCATTTGAAGGTAGATCTATAATCACATGAACCACCTCAACCTTTAATTTGTAAATATAAAATTATTAAGAAATAAATAAAACTTATTAAATGTAGAGTATCAATGTCTTTATGTAGTGATTAAGAAAATGCCATGAAGGCTATCTCTGACAGTATGATCAAAATATTTCTGATTGTATATGAAGCACATTCTGCCCTATGATTGCACCGATGTACAATAAAATTACAATGTACAATGCTCAATAAAATTATTAAAAAAAAGAAAATAAAATAAATAAAACTCAGAAATATGCAACAGGCTCATGTGCCTTTGTCCAAGTTCCCATTTACTATCCATTAATATATTTTATGACTCTGAAGGAAAGATGTTCATTTGTAGATAACCAAGAGTAATGCAAATAACTCTTGTCCAATAGCAATGAAATATTTCTTCTTTCACAGCTTTGAAAATGAATTTTATTTGGTAGAGATTCAAATAATATTAGTAACATTACGGTTTTAATGGCTTATAGGACATAAACCAGCTTTATTTCTAAATTAATCTAATTACAGCATCCTGCTTTCCTGCCATAAATACTTGTGCTTTCTCCAAAGTACTTTGGATCTGCCTAACCAAGTTCCTGGTTCCCTACTAATGAATTAAGTAAATATTTGACATATGCTGACTATATTTGTAGAGCAATGAGGCTCTACATTTTTGGAAATTCTATATACATTAAAACTATACATAATCTGAAAAGAACATCTTGGTACTCTAGATCATGACATGGAAATGGGGAGTTTGCTTCCTGCCAAACTGACCATCAAAATTTGTTACTTCTGAAAGAATGCTGTCACATAATTCTTTTGGCCATGGACTCCACCATTTATATAACAAAGTAACTATGAATGAAAAGAGAAAATAGGAAATTGCATAAGCAAGAAAGGTAATGATTATTGTTACCATTATTAATAACTTTGTCTAAAGGTCTCTAGAAAATTAAATGAATTGGAGAAAGCATACAAAGAACACATTTTTTTTTTTTTTTTTTTTTTTTTGCAGTTTTTGGCCCAAGGCTGGGTTTGAACCCACCACCTCCAGCATAGGGGGCTGGTGCCCTACTCCTTTTAGCCATAAGCGCCACCCAAAGAGCACTTATTTAATCAAAAAATAATACTGGATTTGAGTAAGAGGACATAATCATAAAAGATAGGAGACAGTGGTTTTGAATGCATTTTCTTTTTTTTTCTGTATTTCCTAATTTTTCAATAATAGGCAAGAGTTTGATATAAACTAAAATGTTAAAAAAAAGACGTGTATCTTAGAATTGTGTCTTATTTCTCTCTTATTTTAAAAGACAATTTGGGGGGAAGTTTTAGGTTCACAGCAAAATGGAGAGGAAGGTACAAAGGCAGCACATACACTCCCAACCCTCACACAAGAATAGCCTCCCCCATCGTCAACATTTCCCACCAGGGTGGTGCATTCGCTATGATCAGTGAACTAACATTGACACATTATTATCACCCAAGTCCTTAATTCCCATTAGGATTCACTCTTGATGTTGCATATTCTACAGATTTGGACAAATGTATAAGACACTTGGGCAACATTATACAATATTGGACAATCTAGAAAAGGTACAACACACCTCATTGCTGAATATCACTAAGTCACTAGATGGCCAAGGGGAGTACTTGGAAAGGGACCCTGGAGATATTGAACAACGAAATCTAGAGCACTTTTTCTAGGATGAACTCGTGAACTTACTATCTGGCCTTGTATTATTTTATTTTCAGTGCCCTCAAAATTCACTCTACTCCACTAATTTATTTCTTCTTATTCATCCGTCCTCTTACCCAACCCCTAACAACCTCTGGTCTTTTCACTGTCTGTGTAATTTTGCCTTTTCTAGAGTGTCATGTAGTTGAATCATACATTCTTTTCAGAATGACTTCTTTCATTTCATAATATGTATTTAAATTTTCTCCTTATTTATTTGTGGCTTGATGGCTCATTTCTTTTTATGGCCTTCAGCATGTGGATGTACCACGGTTTATTTACCCATTCATCTTCAGAACAGCAGCTTTGCTTGTTTCCAGTGATTATGAATAAAATTGATAAAAAAAATCCATATGCGAGTATTTGCATTGATGTGAGGAAAGGGACACAATTATGAAATTATATCCTAAGCCCACTTTACTTTCTATTTTTACATACCTGCATATGATTGTGTGTGTATATTTGTGTATTTCGAACCAAATTTCCATGCTTTTCATTTCAGAGAAGATTGTGTCTTCCTCTACAAAACAAAACAATGCCAAGCTTTGAGATGGTATAAAATGAAAGATATCTTATTAAAATTTAAGTCAATTTGTTTTCTATGTTAACTTTCCTTTAAGTTTCTTGCATAGTAGAAAATTACTGAAATTAGAGTACAACCAGAATATGCTGATTTTATTTTGTGCAATAAAAACATTGCTCTTTATGCCCATTCTTTGAGTATTGGTGCAAAATTTTTATTAGCTTCAACACTTAGGCTTTTTATGGTATTTTATTGATCTTATCTGTCAGGAAAGTAGCCCTCAAATATTATCTCATATTATAAAAACATAATATATGAGGTGAATACATTTTAATCCAGCTTTAAGTTTTTTTGTTTTTTTGTTTTTTTGTTTTTGAGACAGAACCTCAAGCTGTCATCCTGGATAGAGTGCTGTGGCATTACAGCTCACAGCAACCTCCATTCCTGGGCTCAAACAGGTCTCCTGCCTCCACCTCCCAAGTAGTAGGGACTATAGGTGCCTGCCACAATGCCCAGCCATATTTTGGTTGCAGCCATCATTGTTGTTTGGTGGGCCTGGGCTGGATTCGAACCCACCAGCTCAGGTGTATGTGGCTGGCGCCTTAGCCCAATATAGCTTTAATTTTAAATGTCACATTTTATAGTCTTAGTTATCATATGGCAAAAAGAGGAGGCTGCCAAATGCATTTCTGTTTCCTATGATATGTGTATGATTTTTTAGTTCCTATTGAAGTAATTTGAATTAGTGTTTCTTTGTAAGATTTCAAAATGGTTGTCTGTCAAAATTGACCTTTTTTTTAGAACAAAGAAGTGAAGTGTGATAGTAGGCATTAGTGTGGACATACTCTTTTCTTGTATCCAAAAAACCTCTTTTAAGCATTTCACCTGGTTGAAAGGACCTCAAAAGATTAAGTGTTAATATTTTGTTTAAGTGGGACAGCATTGAATAGGTAGGAACAGAAGGGCAGAATTGACCAGTTGCTTTCCAAATGGGATCTTTACACATTGTATACATGTATCAAAATATCATGTATACCCCATAAATATGTAAAATTATTACATGTCAATTAATAATGCTACAAACCAAAAAATAAATATAGCAATTGAGAAGGTGCCATAAAGAATTTCATTATCTTGACATTGTACTATATTTTAAAAATTGACATCCATTAAAATTGACCTTTATCATGTAAAATTTTATGAGCTTTAATATATATTTACGTACATACATGTAACTACTACCAAAATATGGAAGGAAATTGCCTCACTGCTTTGAGAATGCCTCCTGTTTTCTTGTTGAGTTACAACTCACATGGTTGTTGGCAGAATTGACATTGTGTGATTGACATTGTGTGATTGCAGTCCCCATTTCTTGCTAGCAGTTGGCTTGTGATTGCTCTCAGCTCCTAGAGGCTCTCCCCTGTTCCTTGCCACATGACCTCCTCCATAGGTGTAATCGTAACATTCCAGTTTGCTTCTTCAAGACTGGGAGGAGAGCAAAGATGTCCGTATTAGGTCTGGCCATCCTAGGATATTTTCCTTCTTGATGACCTCAAAGTTAATTAAATAGTAATATATTCATGGGATTGATATACCAACATATTGCCTGGTCTCACCCACACTCCAGGTATGAACCACAAGTCAAGAATCTTGGAAGACATTTTAGAGTTCTGTCTACAATATGAGTCTTGGGAGGAACACATTTAGTCTTCACTACTAGGTATGATGTTAGCTATAGGATTATTTTAGATGCCTTTTATCAGGTTAAGGCTATCCCTTCTTATTTCTAGTTTACTGAGTTCCTTTTTGTTTTTTTTCTTTTATTTTGGTGAATAGACGTTGGATTTTCTCAAAAATTTTCTTCACATCAATTGATATTATCATGTTTTTATCTTTAGTCTGTAGATATCTATATTTTATAAAATGAGTAATTTTGAAACCTTGAAATAATCTTTCATTTTTAGGATAAATTGCACTGAAGTATGGTCCATTATTCCTTTTATATATTCTTGGATTAGATGTACTAGTATTATGTTTAAATTTATTTGCATCTAGATTCACATGGAATATTTGTCTATAATTCTCTTGTGCTTTCTTTGTAGAGTTTTATTATCTAGGTAATGATGTATTCACTTCTATTCTGTTATTTGGAGGAGATTGTGTAGCCTGGGTGTCATTTCATTTAAATGTTATATGCAACCAGTTAGGCCTAAAAATCATCAATTTCATAAGGTTTAAGCTATAACTTAAATCCTTTTAATTATTACATAAGTATTCAGTTTGTCTGGTTTTTGTGAGTGAATTTTCGTATTTTGGACTCCCAAAGAATTGGTCCATTTCCTATAATTTTTTTTTTTTTTTATAATTGGGGATTCAGTGAGGGTATAAGATGCATTACACACTGAGACCTCATCCCCTTCCCTCCTTCTCTTTCTCTGCTCTTCTTTTCCCCCACCCTTCTCCCTCCTTCTCTCTATAATTTATAGATAAATTATTTTATCTATATATTTAAATTATTCATATTATTCTCTCATTTTCCACTAAAGGTGTCTTGAGTCTATAGTGTTATCCCTCTTTTACTCCTGATGATGGTAGTTGGTGTCTTTTTTTTCTTTCTTCTTTATTCACCTAGTTAACAATTTATTGATGTATTCATATTTGTAAATATAAATATGTAATATATTTTCAAGAATACAAAATTTTCTGAATCATTTGAGGGTGAATATATGTATATATTCATAATATTGATACATGTACCCTGAAATTGGTTGATATGATCAGGCAAAACACAAATAATTGTTAAATCTGTTCCTTATAACTTTGCTTTAATTATGAAATTATTATAAAAGTAAAAGGTAACAAAAATATTTTAATAGGTGATAGAAACATTAGTGACTGAAAAACCAAAGTAAAAGAATCATAACATTATTTAATTACCAGGGCATTTTATTAAATCATAGCTGTGTACATTAATGCAATCATGGGGTACAATGTCTTGGTTTTATACACAGTTTGAAATGTTTTCATCGAACTGGTTAACATAGCTTTCATGGCGTTTTCTTAGTTATTATGTTCAGGCATTTATATTCTACATTTAATAAGTTTCTCCTGTACCCTTCTAAGATGCACCATAGGTGTGGACCCACCAATTGTTCTCCTCCACCCATCCTCCCCCTTCCCCTCCCCTTCCTTGCCCCTTTCCCCATATTCTTGTGCTATAATTGGGATATAGCTTTCATATGAAAGCTATAAATTAGTTTCATTGTGGGGCTGAGTACATTGGATACTTTTTCTTTCATTCTTAGGATAATTTGCTAAGAAGGATATTTTCCCAGCTCCATCCATGTAAACACAGAAGAGGTAAAGGCTCCATCTTTCTTTAAGGCTGCATAGTATTCCATGGTGTACATGTACCACAATTTATTAATCCATTCGTGGGTCAATGGGTTCTTGGGCTTTTTCCATGACTTAGCAATTATGAATTGGGCTTCAATAAACATTCTGATACAGATATCTTTGTTATAATGTGGCTTTTGATCTTCTGGATATATACCTAGTAGAGGAATTATAGGGTCGAATGGCAATTCTATTTTTAGATCTCTAAGTATTCTCCAAACATCTTTCCAAAAGGAACGTATTAATTTGCATTCCCACCAGCAATGTAGAAAGAAGTGTTCCCTTTTCTCCGCATCCATGCCAACATCTCTGGTTTGGGGATTTGGGGCTAATCTTACTGGAGTTAGATGATATCTCAAAGTAGTTTTGATTTGCATTTCTCTGATGCTTAAGGATGATGAACATTTTTGCATGTGTTTATAGGCCGTGAGCTTGTCTTCTTCAGAGAAGTGTCTCTTCAAGTCCCTTGTTCACCCTGAGATGGGATCACTTGTTTTTTTCTTGCTAATATGTTTGAGTTCTCTGTGTATTCTGTTTTATATGGAATCAGAAAAAACCTCGAGTAGCCAAGACACTACTCAGAATAAAAACAAAGCAGGAGGAATCATGCTACCAGACCTCAAACTATACTATAAATAGATAGTGATCAAAACAGTTTTTGTACTGGCACAAAAACGGAGAAGTAGATGTTTGGAACAGAATAGAGAACCAAGAGATGAACCCAGCTACTTATCATTATTTGATCTTTGACAAGCCAATTAAAAACATTCAAGGGGAAAAGATTTCCTATTTAACAAATGGTGCTGGGTGAACTGGCTGGCGACCTGTAGAAGCCTGAAACTGGACCACATCTTTCGCCTTTAACCAAGATAGACTCTCACTGGATTAAAGATTTAAACTTAAGACATGAAACTATAAAAATACTAGAAGAAAGTGCAGGGGAAACTCTTGAAAGAATTGGCCTGGGTGAATATTTTATGAGAAGGACCCCCTGGGCAATTGAAGCAGCATCAAAGGAGTGAGGAGTCTTGGTGTGTGCCACACTTTTGGGGTGCAAAACTTGATTGTAAGAGGGACTTTACCTAACAAATGCTATCAGTATAACCTGGTTTCTAGTACCCTTAATGAATCCCCCCCCCAAAAAAATACACTACTGGGACCTGTTCAAACTAAAAAGCTTCTGCACAGCCAAGAAAACAGTTAGTAAAGCAAGTAAACAGCCCTCAGAATGGGAGAAGATCTTTGCAGGTTATGTCTCTGACAAAGACATTTTAGTTTTTATGGAGAGGTGACAGAAGATAGCATCTATGAATTGTGCTTTAAGAAGCATTGCATACAGTGCTGGAGGTTAACCCATATTAATTAAAGTCAATATAGGAAGATTTGAATTAAGAATTCAAAAATGACTGAGTACATCAAAAAAATGAAAAAAAGGAAAATAGCAGTGTGTGTGGCCTGTATGTGACAGGCTCTGCAGATCTTTCTTTGCCACAGTTTGTGTATCTGCAATTCCATAGGTAAGTCAGTCATGGCAGCTCAATACCTACTTTCAGCAATGAAGAGAGAAGCATATTCCTCATTCCAACTGTAACAGAAAATTTTAAATAATGAAAAATCCATTGGCCCTTTCTTTTTGTTTACTGTAGACAGAAATCTGAGTATGAAAATGGTTTACTGAATTGCACTTACCCAAACCAAACTGACATTGACTGTCTTAATTCAGATGAATGAATCACTCTTCCCATTTCTATGTGGAACCTCTGCAAGTTGACCACAGAAGGGACATTTCTATGTGGAACCTCTGTAAGTTGACCACAGAAGGGACAGCAACAAATTTGTCAACATACAGAAGTGCTCAACATAAGGGACTATGTCTACTGTACTGATATGTATATGTGGGTACATGTCTAGCCTATGGAAATTAGACCAACTTAAGGCCTTGGTCAATGCAAAGAGGTGGTCAACTATGAAGGTTCTACTATATATGTATATTCCTTTTTCAAAAGGAATAGGTTTTTGGCTTTTGTGGTATAAGTACTATCTTAATTGCTAAATTGTTTCAACCCAAAGCAGTTAAGTTTGATCTTAACTCAAAGAGAGATGGGACACCGTGTCTTTTTAAGAACCATGTTCTAAGTACTAGAAATTTCTGATAGTTTTAAAGGATCTTTTACAAGTAATTTTTAATAGTAACTGATTTAAGAGACTACATCTATCTAATTCCACTAAAATATTTTTTCAGATGCATTAACGTGATTTCCTGATAGCAGAATACAATGTATTTAATGATGAGAATTTTTAGGAACTCAGAAATGACCAAAAGTACTATATTATGTTGATTATCAGGCAACTTCACATATAAATTGAAATAACTGATGCCTGGCTTTAATTATTAAATAATGAAATTCAGGTTAAACTATATGGTCATACAACTGAGAATATAAAAGGGTTAATGTTAAAAGCAGTAAAAAAAACAATAATGGCACTGTCTTGGCTTTAATGATGGCTAAAAATTTACTCTTTCATGTGATTAAGGTTATCAAGATATAAAAAGTACAAGAACAATTCTAAATAATTCATTAAAAAACTAATTTGACAGCTTTTATTCAGAATAAATGCATATGTGTCTTGTTAAAATGGAGACTAATTAGTTTTGAAATATTGTATTAAAGACACTAGGCATTTTTTTAGCATCAGGAAGAGAGTGATGGTGAAAATTTATATTACATCTCATTAAGAGATAAATGTATTATGAGATACTGGATTATTGATTTCATATCATTCAAGTTTAGAAAATTAATCATGTGTATCTAAAGAGAAATAAGTCAGAATATTTTGGTAAGTTACTTGGTATCTTGCATATGAATGCCCTTTATTTTTAAAACATGCAGTGCTTTCCAAAAACTCCCTTTTATGTTTAGCAAGCATTAAAATGTACCCCTTTAAGTTTGCTTGCTTCCAATCTGTCAAGTTTCATGATAGTGACACTTTACATATTTAAGGGTAAAAAAAAAAAAATCACAGTATATTGTTTTCTTCTATTGCTGTATAAGCAGTGTTTCCACTTGTTAAAAATTGTTTTGCCTTGCTAAAGTTCACTTGTCATAAATGATAAAAAGTAAAATTGGATTTCACACATTAAATTCTGCTAGCTAGCCTTAGGTAAAATTCTTTTTAAGCCTACTGCTTCCTTATTTTCCAGTATAAAAGGTTACTAGTAATATGGAGATCTATTAAAAAGTTACTTTTATAATTTTACAGAAACTTAGGTATATTATGCATGAAATAGTAATGTGTACACCACGTAGAATTTATATGTTTTGGGAGATTACACTTATTCTTTAACATACGAATTAAAAATGACCCAGGTGTGGTGACTCATGCCTATAATCTTTGCACTCTGGGAGGCTCAGGTAAGTGGAATGCTGGACCTCAGGAGTTCAAGACCTAAGCAAGAGCAAGACCCCGTCTCTACTAAAAAATAGAAAAATTAGCCATTTTAGCAGGCCCCTGTAGTCCCAGGTACTTTGGAGGCTGAGGCATGAGGATCTCTTGAACCCAAGAATTTGAGGCTATTGTGAGCTATGATACCACAGCACTCTACATAGGTGAAAGAATGAGACTCTCTCAAAAAATAAAATAAAATAAAGAATTAATAATAAAACATATGCAAGCTATAAATAAAATAATTTTTATTTAGGCCACCAACAGGGCATTGACAAGTAATTGTAGTTCCTTTTTCAATATAAATCTGAACATAAATTAGTAATATAAGAAAATTAAATGATCAGTTAGAGGCATAATTATATTGGGAAAACTTCTATCTGGAATTATTATGGTGAACATTATTTATTATCAATTTTAACATCACAACAGGTAGTCTGTAAAATTAACTGAAGAGTTCTTCATTATTCACATGTTCTCATAATTACCTGAAACATTCCCCCTCGTCATTGATCTGTGAGTGGCTAGTTGGTGTCTAGTGGTATATTTAGATATGACAGGTTTTCCAAATCAAATACATAGCAAAAGAAGGTTTGTGTTTTATGTGCCTGGATTAGTAGAGAAGGACAAGTCTTCAATGAATAGGGAGGGATACCATTACAGAAGCAAAGGAAAGGTTGATAACAGAGGGTAATTGCACCTCTTTGATGAAGATGTTCATTTCCATTACAGTAAGGTAGAGCTGTAAGAAGATGGTTTTAAATGGACATAGATTTTGGTTTGTCTAGGAATCTTAGGAATTATAAACATGCATAGGGTATTTCAGTCTACCTGGATGGCTTTGCCCTGGGAGAGTGTATCACACATGTTCCTTTACCATCAATCAATAATGTCATTGAGCACCTACACTGGAAAGAATGGTGATTTAGGAGCAGTGTATAAAAAAGTGAACTAGGCAAAATCCATAGTCCTCAGAAGGTTGAAATCCCCAGGTTTGATATATGTCCATCAGTACTCATGGTTGTCTAATGTTTTAGTGGTGGGACACAGCCCAATGCCCTGACAAAGCAGTGTTATTGCCAGCCTTCAGTCAGTAGAACAGCTCTCGTTACTTTCTCTCTCCACCATGGGGCTGCCTCTGAATGACTCTGGATCTTGCTTAGTTACTGTTGCATGGAAGATTTTGCCTGTTACAGTCTTGAGTCATCATAGTTTATTGTAGGTGTGATTAGATGATCATGAAGTTCTCATTGTTGGGTTGGCCTCTGTTATACAAACATTGTGTGTGGAACAAACTCTCTATCCTTTGATTTAGCTCTCTGGTATCTATTTATCTATCTATCAAATATGAATTGAATTTTTTGAAAAAATAAAATTACATTGTTCAGCAAAAATTTTGTGTTTGACTCTGCATTAGCTGATCCAAGACACGTCCAAATGCAATATCAGGTGCCTTCATTGGCAACTAACACTCCATACCATGTGGGTCAATTTATCTTAATCAGAATTAATCACCTACAAAAGAAATAGGCATTTAGGAAGGAGGTGACCTGGTAATACTACAGTAATTTACACCATTTGGGAATTTCTGTTTAGATGGTTTAAAACCAAGGTCATGGGAACCATTGTTGTTTTTGTAAATGTAAGTAGAATCTGTGATGGATACAAAGCTAGAAATTCACAAAAGACAAGAAAATTCTGTTATATGTCCTGATACAGTTACTGAGAAGTTTAGGGGAAATGGAAGATGAGAGGGATCTCAATACCCATGGAACCCCAAGAATCTCTGAATGTCCTTAAGTGGATAGGGCTTGCCAAATGAGATTATTAAGATCACACTGATGCTTTTGTTAGGTAGGAATGTCCCCTACAAATTTCTGTTACACAGTGACACACATTTTCTGGGGCTGGGCTGGAGATGATGCTCTAACAATAGCATTTACCTAGTTCAGAGACTAATGAGCAATCTATCAAATATGAAACTTTCATTCAGGTTGTCACCTACCATCCTAGAAAATGCCTGTTTCTCAGTCTGGGCTATGTAAAAAACTTTCTGGTAGGAGATACCCAAAATATCTCAAAGGACGGTCTAGGGGATGCTTATACAATGTTAAGAACTGAGTTTTAATGAGAAATAAAATGGCTAGTTGATATAACATATATTTTCATTGTTTAAGGACATATTATTAGAATAAAGAAACTTGAAGAAATTATTTTTGTATCCCCTTTTAATCTTGTCATTTACCTCTTCTGACTCAATTTTAAATTACAGTCCAGTGTGGTCCAGTTTCATAGCTAAAGAAGATATGTGCTTGGTTTGTTGAAAAGTTAGATTGTAAACACAGTATATTGGTGATTATGGGATGACAGAGCATAGAGCAATCCTGCATAAGTGCATTTCTTTCCTTGCTCTGTGATTATCTATATATTAAAGTATTCATTTACTATTCTCTCATCAACAAATATAAGGCATCTTGTGGTAAAGACACTTATTTTAATATCATAATCATTTTATGGAATAACATTAGCCTGGACATCTCCTATTAACATCACTAGTTACTCAACCAATATATTTTATTAAATGCATCAGAGAATGATTCAGCAAGACTTATTGGCATTGTATCTGGTGAATCACCACATCGTGGTACAAATTATAGACAAAGGTGGAATAAACAGGCTTTTTATTCTTGAGTTCAAAAGGACAAACCTATAAAATGAAGGCAAATTCCTTATGCAGTTATGCCTTTAAATGTTTTCATAAATAATTAAATCAAATTATTAATAGTAGACACATACTGCAAGGCAAATTAAGTGCAGAGGTGTCAAGGTCACACTTGACTAGAGCATAATGAGATGGAAATAATTTAAGGGGATAAGTAGGAGAGTAATGAGATATAGCAAAGGAAGGCAATTGGAGCCTTTAAAAGGTTAGATCTTAAGAAAAAAAGAGCTACCAGCCAGCCCCAAGGTAGCACATACTGATCTTTGCTGCTTTATACAACCACTAGGAAAGGCTTTTTCCACTTCCAAAGCTCCAGGATATTCCTTGCTTTTCTCCCAGCAAATAACTTGATGATGGCCTTGTTTTTCGTCATTGTTTATCATTCCATAAGAGCACATCCCATTAGGGTAATATGATTTGGTCAAGAGGTAGCTGATGCAATTGAATTAATTAAAACTTCATTTAAATTGAGCTAATTCTCTGTGAATATTTTTGCATTTAAAGGAAAAAGAGACCCAAATATCATGGTCCATAATGAAAAATAAATTAAAATCACAGGCTCTTTCTATTGAATCAATTACAATTACAAATGAGAATTTTATCTCAATAGCACACATGTTTTAGATGCTCCAATAGCAAACTTTACAATGAAGAGATAAAAATGAGGCCAACAAAATAGTTGGATAGTAGTTAGATCCAATTTATCCATTTTAAAACTGTTTCTGATTATAGCCGGGCATTGTGGTGGGTGCCTGTAGTCCCAGCTACTTGGGAAGCTGAGGCAAGAAAATTGCCTGAGCCCAAGAGCTGGAGGTTGCTATGAAATGTAATGCCATGACATTCTACTGAGGGTGACAAAGTGAGACTCTGTCTCAAAAAACAAACAAACAAAAAAACTGTTTCTGATTTTTAATGTTGAAAATAAATTCACAGGGAATAAATATTACTACTAGTTCTCTTTTAGTCAGATAAAAAACTTTATCTTCACATATGTTTTACATACATAAGTTTATGTTCATGACTAGAAAAACAAAAACACAGGTAATCAAAAAGAAAATAAAAATAACATTCAATTTCAACAAAGAAAAAAATCACTGTTAAATCTTTGACATATTTTCATCCTGATTTAAGTTTATTTCCAGAATATTTGTAATGTTAACTTCATTGTATCACTCTATTAAATGAGTTACATTCTTCAAAATAATGAAGAAAAAGCATATTTATATATAATTGTACATAAATAATGGAGAATTAAGATGTTGCTAATGAAAGTTTAATTTTTGAATCTGGTTTCTTGGGCTCTGAAACATTGTATCTATCCCATAAGGGGCCGTGTCCCCAACCACACCCGGCTGCCAAGTAGATGTGCGTGTGGTCATGCATCGCCTCAATGGCACACAGACTTTAGCGAGAATTAGCAAGTTCCTGTCTTTATCACGCTCCCATTGTACAGGCTGTGGAAGATGCCATCAGATCCCACTGCTGTAAATCACATTGGAAGATTCCCTAATGTGATTTCCTTCTCTCAGAGGCAAGTGGTCCAGGGTTGTAGTCCCCAATCTCCAGGCCACAGATGGATGCCAATTTGTATACTGTTAGGAACCAGGGCCACACAGTAGGAGGTAAGGGGAAGGCAAGAGAGCAAAGCTTCTTCTGTATTTGTAGCATTCCCCATTTGGGGGCCAGTTGCCTTAGCTCTGCTTCTTATCAGATCAGCCAGCCCGGGCACCAGATTCTCACAGGACCATGAACTCTACTATAAACTGGACTTGTGATGTGTATAGATTGCATGCTCCTTATGAGAATCTATACTTGGTGATCTGAGGTGGAGATGCTTGAATCACTCTGAAACCCTCTTCCCCTTTGTCCCTGGGTCATAGAAAAACTGTCTCTTGTGAAACTCCTCCTGGGTTTCAAAAGGGTTGGGGACCACTGCCCTAGAGGATCCAGCTGGTTAGGACCTATATGACTAGTCTCGTAAGTGGGGTGCTCAGTTTCTCAAACATCCTGACGAGTGCTTCTTGGACTACTCTAAATATTTGAGTGTCTTAAAAAATTGTCCTGGGGGGCCGCTCCTCGCGGCGCCCGCCTCCCCGCCCCTTCCCCGGCCGGCGCTCCCGTTACGCCGCGGAGCCGGGAGCCAGAGCCCCAGCCCGCGGCGGCGGCGGAGGGAGGCGGCGACGGGGCGCCGCGGCGGCGGCGGGGCCTGCGGGCGGGCGGGCGGGCCGGCGGCGCCCGGCCAGGCCGCGATGGCGACCGAGAAGGAGGGCTCGCGGCTGGAGACGGAGATCGAGCGCTGCCGCTCCGAGTGCCAGTGGGAACGGATCCCCGAGCTCGTCAAGCAGCTGTCGGCCAAGCTCATCGCCAACGATGACATGGCAGAGCTGCTCCTCGGGGAGTCGAAGCTGGAGCAGTACCTGAAGGAGCACCCCTTGAGGCAGGGGGCCAGTCCTCGAGGCCCCAGGCCCCAGCTGACTGAGGTCCGCAAGCATCTGACCACCGCCCTGGACCGAGGGAACCTTAAGTCAGAATTCCTACAAGAATCCAATCTGATCATGGCCAAGTTGAATTACGTGGAAGGAGATTATAAAGAAGCTCTGAACATTTATGCCCAGGTGGGCCTCGATGACTTGCCGCTGACAGCCTCGCCTCCTTACAGGTTGCGGGTAATTGCAGAAGCCTATGCTACCAAAGGACTTTGTTTAGAGAAGTTGCCTATTTCATCTTCTACCAGTAATCTCCATGTGGACTGGGAACAGGATGTCATCACCTGTTATGAGAAGGCAGGAGACATTGCGCACCTGTACCTCCGAGAGATAGAAAGGGTAATACTTACTAATATTCAAAACAGAAGCCCTAAACCTGGCCCTGCTCCCCACGATCAAGAACTAGGTTTTTTTCCTAGAAACAGGACTTCAGAGAGCCCATGTCCTCTATTTCAAAAATGGGAACTTGACGAGAGCAGTTGGAAGGTTTAGAGAGATTCTCAGAGCAGTTGAAACGAGAACAACTCAAAACCTGCGAATGACAATAGCCAGGCAGCTGGCAGAGATCTTGTTGCGGGGCATGTGTGAACAGAGCTATTGGAACCTTCTGGAGGAGCCACCATGCCAGTCTCCTCTGGATGATCCTCTACGGAAAGGAGCCAACACAAAAACCTACACCCTCACTCGGAGAGCCCGTGTCTACTCAGGAGAGAACATTTTTTGTCCTCAAGAAAATACTGAAGAAGCCCTGTTGTTATTGCTAATTAGTGAATCAATGGCCAACCTCGACGCTGTGCTGAGCAGGATACCTGAGCACAAGAGCGACCGCCTCATCAGTCTGCAGAGTGCATCTGTGGTCTATGACTTATTAACCATCGCCCTCGGGAGAAGAGGCCAGTACGAGATGCTGTCAGAGTGCTTAGAAAGAGCCATGAAGTTTGCCTTTGAGGAGTTCCACCTTTGGTACCAGTTTGCTCTATCACTGATGGCGGCTGTGAAGGTGCTGAAGGAGTGTATCCGTCTGAAGCCCGACGATGCCACCATCCCTCTTTTTGCTGCCAAGCTGTGCATGGGCTCCCTTCACTGGTTGGAAGAGGCTGAAAAGTTTGCCAAAACTGTCGTTGATGTGGGAGAGAAAACATCAGAGTTCAAGGCCAAAGGCTACTTAGCGCTGGGGCTCACATACAGTCTGCAGGCCACTGACGCTTCTTTGCGAGGGATGCAGGAGGTCCTACAGAGAAAGGCGCTTCTTGCATTTCAGAGGGCCCACAGCCTGACCCCCACAGATCACCAAGCAGCTTTCTACCTGGCTTTGCAGCTTGCCATCTCCAGACAGATACCAGAGGCTCTAGGGTATGTCCGCCAAGCTCTTCAACTTCAAGGTGATGATGTCAACTCTCTGCATCTCCTTGCCCTCTTGTTGTCAGCACAAAACATTACCATGATGCTCTCAACATCATTGACACGGCCCTGAGCGAATATCCAGAGAATTTTGTACTGCTGTTCTCCAAAGTGAAGTTGGAATCACTCTGCGGGGCCCGGATGAGGCGCTCCTCACTTGTAAGCACATGCTACAAATATGGAAATCCTGCTACAACCTGACCAACCCCAGTGATTCTGGACGTGGGAGCAGCCTCTTAGATAGAACCATTGCTGACAGACGACAACTTAATACAATTACTTTGCCAGACTTCAGCGATGCTGAGACAGGCTCTATCCACGCCACATCAATAGCGGCCTCCAGAGTGGAGCAGGCACTGTCAGAAGTGGCCTCTTCTCTCCAGAGCAGCGCCCCCAAGCAGGGCCCACTACACCCCTGGATGACGCTGGCCCAGATCTGGCTCCACGCAGCTGAAGTCTACATTGGCATTGGAAAGCCTGCAGAAGCCACAGCCTGTACCCAAGAAGCTGCCAACCTCTTCCCAATGTCCCACAATGTCCTCTACATGCGTGGCCAGGTCACTGAGCTCTGAGGAAACATCGATGAAGCCCGGCAGTGGTATGAAGAAGCCTTATCCATCAGCCCCACCCATGTGAAGAGCATGCAGCGCCTGGCCCTGATCCTCCACCAGCTGGGCCGCTATAGCCTGGCAGAGAAGATCCTTCGGGACGCAGTGCAGGTGAACTCGACAGCCCATGAGGTCTGGAATGGGCTGGGTGAGGTCCTCCAAGCTCAGGGCAACGATGCAGCAGCCACTGAGTGCTTCCTGACGGCCTTGGAGCTGGAGGCCAGCAGCCCCGCCGTGCCCTTCACCATCATCCCCCGTGTGCTCTGAGCAGGAGCCCACCAGCCTCCCCACCCTGTCAGCCCAAGGGGACAAATCTGCCACACTGAGGCCATGGACGAGCGTTCGATTGACCACAGTGAACTAACCAAACCAACCCAGAATCAGCGCTTTCCCCACATGCCTTTCTGTTGTTTTTTGCCATCCCAATGATAGTTTCTGAACCTACTGACATTGTTCAACATGGATTATGTGCCATATTTTGTTAGTTGACATCTGAGTTTTAAGTTAAAATGATTATGGAATTATTCAGCAAATGCAGAAGAATATATTCAAAGTTAAAATTCAGTGGCAGAACAGATTATTTTTTATCAAAGCTGTAAAGAAAACAACTGTCCTCTCCTCCCCTCACCATTGCTGCCCACCTTGCCCAGAAACCAAATGTGAATCTTCTCTCTCCCACCTCAGTGCTAGTCCGTACCAGGACACCAGCTAACAGTTTCTTGGTTTTATTGTTAATAATTGTACCATGTGATGAATTACTGTCCTCACTTAGAACAAAGCCTGAGTCCAAGACTATTTATATTTTACCAATATATGCCTGTTACAAGAGAAGGAAATATGAGTTATTTAAGTTTAACTTTTTTATATGAATTCA
>CAUYRH010018184.1:0-15339 GCA_963574655.1 Perodicticus potto
TTGAAATCTCTCCCACTACCAGGAGCTTTGGTGTTTTCTGTATTCTTTTCTGTAAATCAATTCTGTCTTATCACGGACGGGTGGGGGGGGGGGGAAATAATGTAATGAAGAATAATAAAATACATGTATTTAAAAAAAAAAGATTTAATTTCTGTTACAGTGGCTCTTAAGGAGATGGGGAAGGGAGGACTTTGAGTTCTGAAGTGCTAGATAACAACATAGAACATGAGGAATCATTCTCCAGGCACAACAAAACAGCTGAAATGGCCATCGTGGTGGCTCACACCTGTAATCCCAGCAGGCTGAGGTGGGTGGATCCCATGAGTTCAGGACTTTTGAGACCAGATTGAGCAAGAGAGAGAGCCCATCTCTACTGAAAATAGAAAAACTAGCCAGGTATTGTGGTAGGCGTCTATAGTCTCCCAACTACTTGGGGGGCTGAGACAGGAGGATCTTTTGAGCCCAAGAGTTTGAGGTTGCTATGAACTGGATGCCAGGGCAGTCCACCTAGGGCATGGAGGGAGATTCTGTCTCAAACAAACAAACAAACAAAAATAGCTAATAGGACTGCTTCAGTTTTCCTGTCTCATTTGATTTAAACCATGAAGATTTTATATTAAATCATACTTTTCAATTTTTCTTTCCCCTAAAGGAAAAGAAAAGGCTTAGAGTTTTCTTCTTCCTTGTATGAACACGAAACAAGCCATTTGTGAACTCATCAGCACAGACACAGAGTGGATAGCAAAACCTTGACCGGTCTCAACATGCCCCACTACCTGGGCACAGCCACTGCCTGATGTGAGGTAGTAACTTCACAAGGTAAAACACTCCTTGACTTCTGGATTTTTTCCAACTGCAAAATGGAAATAATCCTAAAGTGTATCAAATTCCTCTTTTGATAGATCAAAATTGTTAGCAACAATTTCATAAGGCTCGGTGCCTGTAGCTCAAGCATAAAGGTGCCAGCCATATACACCGGAGCTGGCAGGTTCAAATCCAGCCCGGGCCTGCCAAACAACAATGACAACTACAACCAAAAAGTAGCTGGGCATTATGGTGGTGCCTGCAGTCCCAGCTACTTGGGAGGCTGAGGCAAGAAATCGCTTAAGCCAGGAGTTGAAGATTGCTGTGAGCTGTGACGCCACGGCACTCTACCCAGGGTGACAGCTTGAGGCTCTGTCTCAAAAAAAAAAAAAATTTCATATGGTCCAACCTAATAATCCTGCCCTACATATTCACAGATTCTTTTTTTTAAACAGGATCACATAAAATTACTTACACAAAGGTGCACAAAAAAATCCTCAAGTATAAATGGACCATTAACTTTGTGAAGTGGAACAGCAATCAGTGCTTAAAACTCCACACATGCATTACTTCATAAATGAAATTAGAGAGGCAACTTTCAGGATCACTCTTTAAAACGCAAGTTCTTGAACCCACTCCAGACCTACTGAATCATGCGCACATCTGACAAGAGCTCTAGGTGATAACTTATATGGGGGAAATATTTCTTCCCAAAAAATAAATGAGGCTCCTTTGGTTTGAGGTGGCTTTCTGCTGAGAGGCAGGCTCTCCCTCAGCCCACTTAGTGTGTCCCCCTCCTCACCAAATACAAAAGGTTATAAAGGACCCAGTACGCAGCGCATGATCTTTTCCTAATAATGCCCAGGGAAAGTCAGTAACATTCCCTGTCATTAAGGACTAGGAATTGATAAAACCTGATGAAGATATCTTTGGCCAGAGGGTTTTTGTACCATCTCACCTATGAATCCAAGTCTTTTGAAAGGCTCAGTATTTAGGTTCCTGGCGGTGAACCCAGAGCCCCACCTTGCAGCTGTGGGGAGAGGGGGGCCGCTGTAGCCCCAACAGGACTTACCCCTCAGGATGTAGTTCTGGTGGTTCTGATCAGCCTCAGCCCCCACCTTGATCAAACATGTCAGCCCTTCAGCCACTACAAATTCATGCACCAAATCCTTGTCATCCTGGCAGGGAACAAAAAAAGAAAAAGACTTCAAATACTATCCCTGTCCATCTTCCATCCCAGCTGTTAAAACTGTGTACAAGCCTTTGAAGCCAGAATGGCCCCTGAAGATGGCTTGGCTCTATTCAAATGAAGCATCTTCACTGTTGCCAGAGGAATTTTACAACCAGTCTTCACATCATGCCAAAGACCAATTACTACCTTTTGGGTAATTTAATAAAGATAAGGAAAATAAATTGCCTGATGGTTAGAAATATTTATAGCAATTTGTTTTTCCTTCTTCAAAAATTATCAGGCTCCACTCCCCTACAGGTCTGGGGGTAGTGGGAGGGGGGGGTACAGGGAGGGCACAAGAAACTTGCTAATTTTTAACTATGGGAAACATTTGATTGCAACAAAAGACTCAAAGCCACACTCCTGTGTTCCAAAGACAGTAAGGAGAGCAGTTACAAAAAGCATCTTGCAAAGGCTCTCAGAGAACTTAAGCAAGCAGTTTCTTCCCCTCTTAGACAAACAGGGAAGGAACACAGGGCCTCGGTCAGCTTGCAGACCCAGTCACAGAAGGCGGGACCTGGAAGTCTCAGGGGTCATTTAATCAGGTGTTTCTCAGTGAGAGTCTCCAGACTTAGCAACTGGCAGAGAGGGGCAGGAAGAGCATCACCTGGGAGCTTGTTAGGCACTGCCTAGACCAACTGAACAGGAAACCCTAGAAGGCCCAGCTATGCATTTATCAAGCCCTCCTTGTGTTTATCAAGGTGATCCAAAGTGCTACCATGGCTCTCACCCCTGACTCCTTCACATTAGAACATCTAGAGAGGCTTTAAAAAGAAACAGGAAGTAGGATCCTACCCAGATGGATTTAATCAGAATTTCTGGGGAGAGACTAAGGCTCTTGTTACTACATTCCCCAGGAAATCCTAAAGGGCAGCCCCCCTTCAAGAACTATTGATCTAATGTTACCTTCTCTCTACAGATAAAGACACTAAGACTCACGAGTAGCTAAAAAAATAATGCAGCCAAGATCACTTAATTATTAATACATCCATCCAGTCCCCCAACCCCATCATTTTTTCTGGGTACCAAGTTCAGTGGAGTTCTTATGAGAGGGATTTTTCCACCACTCTTTTCCTCAATCAAGATTTCCTGAACTGGACAGTGTCTTGTCTCAAAAGAAGTTAGCATAAGGCTGGAACATTCATCTTAAATTATCAACAACAGAGCAAAAATAAAAAACCTCAGTGATGTAAACAGC
Organism: Perodicticus potto; assembly: GCA_963574655.1. Classification (NCBI taxonomy): domain Eukaryota; kingdom Metazoa; phylum Chordata; class Mammalia; order Primates; family Lorisidae; genus Perodicticus; species Perodicticus potto. The sequence continues at coordinate 3,234 of CAUYRH010018184.1, forward strand.
AGAAATCTTAATGAAATAATGAAAGGTTATTTTTATAGGAATAGTCAGCAACCATGGTTTATCTCCAAAAGAGAAAAATAATTTAGATGAACTGGCATAATTCTGTTCCTACATGAAATAAGCCCTCCCCCCCATTTTAATTTTATGGCATTTTCCAATTATATGGACGGAGGACAAGGTACATGTGCACAGGCTCAGCGAAGGTTCCCTTTGAACCAGAAAGCACTGCTTAGGGTAGCGCTAGCTCTGGGGAAGGGTGGGTGAGCAACGCTTGTGCCCCAAAAGTAATGAAAGACAGCTGTGTTAACTCAGACGTTAAGATAATCATTGCTTTGGAAGAAAGAGAAAATGGGACAATATCATGAGTTTTTGGAAAATTACTTTACACTCATATGTATAAAGGAAATAAAAAAATAATTCTCTCTCCATCCATATCCTTTTCCACCAGCATATGTGAAAAGTGAACATTCAGATGAGCTCATGTCTAGTCAGAAAGTTTTTCCAAGCATGTAACAAATGTTTATTACTTTAACTAAAACTAGATTCACACATGACTTCATGGTGAAAAAGTGAGAACAAGCTCTCAAGAAACCACTCAAGCTAATCACTAATATTAATATACCAGAAAAGTGACTGTCTGGCAGAGGCATTTGGAAAAAACACTGGACAGCCGAGACAGTGTTTATAAAAATAATTCAGAACATTAACTAAAATTTATGCACATATGTAGATAAGGCACTTAGGAAAGAAAAATTTATGGATAATAAATGTGGAGAAAGCCTTTCACATTAGCAATACACTAGATTTTAAACATATATCCTAAAATACATAAGCATTAATAAATGATTTTTAAAACATTTTCAGACTAGAATGAAATCAAAATGTTAGCACTAGCTGATAAGTGCTTATTGCTGCATTTTGGAATTTCCTATAATATTGGTTCTAGAAATTGGTTAACCTTTCATCTTTTTTTAATGCCCATTGGTCAAGGACTATTCAACTCAATCTAGATAATTAATGGCTGTTTTTTTCCAGGCCATTACAGTCTAGTTTGAAAAAGAACCTTCATGCCTAGAAAACACGATGGAGATGCTGACCCACGGTGTGGAAGGTGGTGATCTATACCCCAGACAGCCCACTGCCCGTGTAATCCAGCTAATCCCCAAGCACTGCTGCCCATGGCTGGCTGAGTGCTGTTTTGTGCACATCTGTGTGGTCCTCTAAACAGACTATAAACTTCTTGTAACAAGCACTTTCTTCCTTGCCTACACAGTGCCAACCAGGCTGCTCAAAAATATTTGTAGAATGAATAAATAGTAGAAATGAAGGCCCTGGGAAATTAGAGAACTTATACTATGGAGTGAGCTTGACTGAAGGGACATACAACAAGAGTCTAAACATGTTTATTTTATTACCTTTCTTAATTTAGAGAACTCCAAACATACACAAAAGATGACAGAATAGTCTAATGAACCCCAGGCACCAGTCATTCATAAGAATCCTGTTCCATCGATCATACTACCCACTTCACTGCCGTATTAACTGGAAGAAAGTCCCAGACATCACATCATTTAATCCACAAATATTCCAATATGTACTACTAATAAAAATAAATACTTTTAAATATTACCAAATGTCCAGTCAATGATCAAATTTTCAATTGTTCGATAAATACAATTTTTTATAGTTTGTATTAGGGTCTAAGTCAGAGCCTTACCTGGCAATTAGTTGATAGGACTCAAACATCTTTTAACTCATAGATTTCCCTATCTTTCTTTTTCTTTCCTCAAAATCTGGTATGTTGAGGAAACCAGGTCATTTGTTCTGAAGAGTAGCCCACAGTTTGGATTTTATTGGTACAAGTCTCTGGTGCTGTGTGGCATGTGCCTCTGTCCTGGATCATTTATAAATTAGTCATTGCATATAAAGCCATGACCATAACCAGGGGTTCTGTTGCCCTGGCCTGTCATCAGGGGTAGTTTGTATTTCCACTGGGAGGCGTGATACTGGATGTGTCTCATTTCCACCAGGTCAGCAACTCCCAATGCTCACCACATAAAGCCATTAATTCATTTGGGGATATTTCTTTCTTACTAGTTAGAACATTTCTACAAACAAGGCCTTCTCTCAAGTACTGTTTGATTATCCTAAAGTTCATATATGAAAAGGAAAAATAAATGTAAGATTCTAAAACACAATTTTTCAAAATAGTGAGCTGTTTATTAGCACTTTCTCCTAATAAGTTATTCATAGTCCACTAGCATCTTCTTTTTGCCAATCCATAGTATTTTTTTAGCATCATTAAAAGCTCATGAATTCAAACTTATGTGTTTCAATCCATGAGAATTATCACCCTTACTGATAAGGGTGATAAGGGTGATAAGATTATCACCCTTACCGTTCCATCACTGGCCAGTCATTTGTGAGAGACCCTTCAGTTTACTTCTTTCAGTAATAATCCTGATAAGTATTTGACAGCTTTCTTTCTCTCTGTATAAGATGTTTCAAGTTTATTTTAATATTTTCCTACTCTAGACTTGGAATCAGCCACTTCTCCAAGGAGCTCTGACTCCTTTTGGTATTTCAGACCACAATGTCATTGCTAGCAGTGCTTTTTGTGAATTAAGTGATTATTGCTTCTAGTTCTTTTCAATGAACAAAGCTAGAAATATGCTTATTCATGTGTTTGTTTAGGATAATATACACCATGGGTTCATTCTGCTACCTCGAATTAAATTCAGAAATACAGAGTTTTTAAGAATCCTAATGTTTAAGAATTCTAAGAGTGACAAAATTGGAAGATCTTTCTCTCTCACCCACACAGTCACAGAACAGTAATGATACCAGCACCACAAATACAATTACTATAACAGTTTTGTTGTTGTGGAGTTTGGGTGGTTCCTTTCGTTCTCAGGGTATGTCCTACAAAGGTTCACAAAATTACAGCATTTTAAAGTCACTTGGAAGAGCTCCTGTCTATGTGGTTCTGCCACCAACTGGATACTCAGATGGGAAAGGAGTCCAAGCTGCGTGGCAGAGGGACTGAGGGAGGTGGGAGGAGGTGCGGCATGAATGTGGCCCTCTTGTGCACAGAGGCCAGCCTAACTGCACTCGGGGATCTGAGCTTCAGAGGAGACATAGTGGAAGGTGAAGAAGTTTTGTTTTGTTTGGCTAAGTAATAGGAAGATATGGATAGATACATCTGAAGTGGAGCTTTGGGACAATTCGTTTGTACAGCATTTACTAAGTTAGAGACAGCAAAGACTGAGGTCAAATACATCTACTAGAAGACAACTCAATGCAACCTGTCTATTCATGCTTTGAAGTGGTACCAGACACTACGCTAGGCACCAAAGACAGACTGGGTGCTGAAATCCATCCAGTGAGCACACAGACTTTTAGTCTAGGCAAACAGCGTGTCCTGCAGCATCTTAATTTCTATATAGGTTGAGCATCACCTATCCAATGTGCTTGGGACCAGGAGTGTTTCAGATTTCAGATTTTTTTTGGATTTGGGGATCTTTGCATATGCATCAGATGGAACCCAAGTCTACATGTAAAATTCACTTACATTTCATATATACTTTTTATACATAAGCTGAAGATAATTTCATACAGTACTTTTAATAATTCTGTAAATGAAACAAAGTTTACATACACTAAATCACCAGGAAGCAAAGGTGTGACCATCTCAGCCACCAATGTAGACAATCTGGTTGTTTGGCTTCACCATCATTGCTAACTCTGAATTTGTATGCTACTGATAAGTAATCATTTTCTTACATTTATTTACACATAAGTACTTAACAGTAAGAAATATGGCATACCATTAAAACAGTGAAAAAGTAACATGCTCAGGGTAACTAAGTGGCACAGCAGTGCCAGCAGAATACCTGGATCAGTTGCCAAAGAACAGCAAACAGCAGGCTTTCAGTCTCCATGCTGTGATTAAAAAGATACTGTACACTCTATTTTTCTAGGTGAAAAGAAACAGCAGGAGCAGGAGAGGGACCAAGAAGTAGGTACTCTAAGGATGAGGAGGAATAATGCTGGATGGCTTTTTTAAATGTTTCATCCAAAGTCATCTGCCCCATTAACAACAGCTTTTGCCTTAGTACTCTCTCTGATTGTACAAGTATAAGCTGACATGATTTCCTGTTCTGTTATAAATGCACACTGCTCCAGTCTTTCAATAAACCCTCATATATTTTCGCCATGTTGTCTAGAGGCACTTTTTCTGCAATGTTAACATCATCTTATCACTATTATCACAATCATCTTAATTCAGAACTATTTCTGTTCTTTCATCAGTCAATGAATCAAACAATCACAGTTTCATTATCCAAGTTCAAAACTTCTTTGATGTCCACTTCTCGCTTACTGAAAGACTCTGAGGGTATTTTTCGCCTGTGTAAGGAGATCAGATGTTGTTTTCCCTCACTTGGTACCCGAAATCCTTCAAAGTCACCACTTAGCTCATCATGATCACTGAACACAGTTGCAGGCCAGGGCTTGCGCCAGGCATACAAAACTATGTCTCTAGTCACTGCTTTCAAAGTGTTGGCAACAGAACATATAACATCCTTCACACTAAACTCATTTTGAAAACCTCCTCCACACACCTCTGTTCATGGCTGCTAGCATGCTGTTCCAAAAAATGTGTTTGTATTTACTCTTCATTGATTGAAGGATAATGTGGTCACATGGCTGAATTAATGAAGTCATATTTGAGGGAGTACATGGTATACACATTATTTTTGGATAAGAGTTTCAGCTGGAGGACTAGCAGAATAGTTGTCAAGGAATAGCAAAATCTTGCAGTCTTCATTCAGTCCAGCTTCCCTGAAGTGAGCATGAGACTCTGGCACAAAATGTTCATAAAACCAATCAGAAAAGATGTCCCTGGTGATCCATTCCTTTTTATTAAAATAATGGACTCATAAGAAATTCATTCCTTGAAAACAGCAAGGACGCCAGCTTTAGTTTAGTTTACTGAGTTTACTGCACCAAGACTATACTTTTTTTTTTTTTGGAGACAGAGCCTCAAGCTGTCACCCTGGGTAGAGTGCTGTTGCATCACAGCTCACAGCAACCTCCAATTCCTGGACTCAAGCGAGTCTTCTGCCTCTGCCTCCCAAGCAGCTGGGACTATAGGCACCCGCCACAACACCCGGCCATTTTTTGGTTGCAGCCACCATTGGTGTTTGGCAGCCCGGGCTGGATTCGAACCCGCGAGCTCAGGTGTACGTGGCTGGCGCCTTAGCCTGTTGAGCCACAGGCGCCGAGCCCACTAAGACTATACTTATGTATGTTTGCTCCATTAGCACATCCTGACACAGTTATCCTGTCCTTGGCATCCTTAATTCCTATAGGGGCTGTCTCATCACCTGTCATCAGTATCTTTCTGGAGCTATAATGCCAAAATAATAATAATAATAATAATGTTTCATCAGCATTACAGACTTGTTCTGGCATGGGATTTTCATCAGCAGGGACCATGGCAAATGTGTCAATGAACTTCTCCCATTTCGTGAGCAGCAGATACTTTACCACCAAAAATTTTTAAAATACTGTATCTTTTCTTATCTTTCCAAGCAGCCCGTTGGATATTCACATTCAATTTTCAACTTGTGACAAGTCTTTACTTTTTTCACAATCAACATCCCATTATGTGGCATGGACTCACTGTAATGCTGACAGATCCACTCTGAGAACATGATTGAGATCTTTGTTTTCAGCTTCATGCAGTGTTTTTCTGTTTTTCATTAACTTCTGTTCACCCCTTTCAGCACAGATCTTATCCTTCTGTTTCTTGAGCTCATAGACACCAGTCATTCCAACACCATGCTCTTCTGCAAGATGCTTCATACACCATTTTATCTAAGTCTGACATTCTGTGCTAAAGATAAACACAAATCCTTCCTCTTTTTCTTATTACTGTTACTGATAGCGGTATTTTCAGACCTTTCTTGACATTTTCAACAATATCTTTACACCAGAGAGCATAGAATATGCAAAAGAAAACCACAGTGAGTAATGCATGTAGATCTGGGCCCCATGTGGGGCACTGTGAGGAGCCTGCATTTGGTGTATCTGACCTGCACATGTACCATTTTATCACCTTTTGTGGGTGTGCTTGCATGGAGGAAACTGCAAAATATACAGCTCAGCCAAGTAGGGATAGTAGGTTTTTCTTGGGGATGCTTAATAAACTATGTGTTATGTACCTGCATTGTGTTGCCATCTGCCACAAGGGGTCAGGTGTGAAATTTTCCACTTGTGGCATCATGTAGGTACTCAAAAATTTATATTTTGGAGCATTTTGAATTTTGGATTTTTTTTTTTTTCTGTGTTGGCATGTTCAACCTGTACTAGAAGCAATCACGGGATACTTTTAAAAATACTGAGAGGGACCTTGATTAGAGTGTGGGATTATTTTTAAGAGGATCCCTAGAAAGAGGAAATATGAGGAAAAAGAGATAAAGAGAGTGGGTGTGGGATGGCAAAATATTTGGGGATAAAAACTATACTTCCAAGGACAAAGGTGAAGACAAAAGGGCATGCCTTACTCTTGGTGTACAATTGGAGGAGGAACTTAGGATGTAGCCAAGGAGAGAGGTGGGCAACAGAGGCCAGATCAACAAGGACTTGAGAAATTCAGCTATAATCCAGAAGGCAATGTGGAACCAGCAAGACGGTAACTCCCTCAACCCCTTCTAGGGGGAAGCTAAGAATGGACGGAGTTGGGGAAGACCAAATGCAGGTGGTGCTGTGGATAGCTGTTGCAATTTCCCAAGTCAGAGTAAGACAGGCCTCACCAAGGCAGACTTCTAAACCTCAAGGGATTGCTGAGATGTGCTGTGCAACAGGCCAAAGGTACACCAGGGACAAACTCATGGCTGTCAGACTCATCTCCACACATGTCAACAAGAAGAAAAATTTTGTTCTGAAAAAAAAAAAAAATGGTGCCATGATTGAATAAGTTGAAGGAAGAATGGGATGTGAACATGCGAACAGGATGGAGTTTTGGTCTGCCTTTTTGCTTATTCCCTCTCAGACAGGTAGAAATCCACTCTGGCTAGAACTGTCACTGACAAAATATTTTAAGGATGTAGATAAGATGGGAACTGAGGGGATAGAGAGTATACCCTTGAATCAAAAATCATAACTAAAAGGAAACATGAACCTAGACAAGCCTAATGTGAAGGCCATCTTCTCCCTGAACCACCTCCTGGCCCTGCCCTCTGCAGTCTCATGGGGGTGATAGATTTGGAACTTGTCTGCATCCCTGTCCTAGCCCCCTTTACTATGCTGGTAACTTTCTCAGGGTAGGATGGAGGAAAGGCCTAAGAGGGAAAGATAAAAACAGAATAATCAAAAAGAGATTTGAATAGGTGTGTGAGGTGGCATGTCCACAACAGCATGGTTTGTAATAGCAAACCTTGGAAAGTAACCAAATCATCTGCCAACAGAAGAATGAACAAAACTTTACTTATGATTCACTCATACGGTACAAATGTCAATCAGAGCTACAGTCACACTACATCTATTCCACTCTCAGTAAGCTAAAGTATATATATATAAAAGAATATTCCATATTGTTGGATATCCACCATTATACACATAAACATGTGTGTATATGATGAATTCCAAATTCAGCAGTCCGTAGAGAGGGAACCTGAAAGTGGGCTGGGAAGAGGTTGACTGGTATTGGGGAGAAGAACCCAGATCTTTAATCATATCTTTCACATGCTTTTCTTTAAAAAAAAAAAAAATTATAAGTGAATTTAGAAAAATGTTATAATTTGATAAAGCTGTCTTTATTTTTTATTATGTTTGAAATACACAATATGGTAAAAAGTAAACTCAACTGATAGTCTGACCTAATTTGTATTATAACCTAAAGAGAGAGTCCTTTTCGTAATAAGTATACGCTCGTATGTATCTAATTGAATAGCAATGTGAAAACAGGACCTAAGTGTACTTTTTTTTCCCTATTTACCTGAAATATCTGCTTCAGGGAGAAAAGGGCCCTTCTTAAATCTCGTCCACTGGAGTTGTAAAGTTTTTCTGAAATAAAGAATACAACAAATAAAATTAATCAAATGACTCAACAGATGGTAAAAACAGAGTGGATATGAATGGTAACAGAATGCCCACTGGCAAGGTCACTAAAGCACATTCACTTCTTTAGGACACAGGCTTCACCCCAGAGAGCGTAAAGGAGGTTTCATTCACATCTGGCCCGTTACAGGTAGCAGAGAGATGGGTGTGTGAGTTGTGAAGATATTCACCCTCCCTCTCTTCAGATTTGTTTCCCATTGTTCACAGACTCTTCCTGGTTTACGAACTATTTCCACTTAATAGCCAAGTATACCCAGAAAATTAACATAAGTCTCACTCTTCCCTTGTCTCACCGGCACCATCCCTGAGCTTTCTGTACCTCCCTTTCCCTAGGGGGTCTCCTGGTCACCTGAGCTCTCCTGGGCCTGAGCCCAGGCAGTATAGGAGATCCAAGGTGGCAACACAGACTGCCTCAGCTCTGCCTGGGTCTGGGTTCTCAATCATGTACAAAATGGTCCTGGACCTGTACAAGGCAGATGGAGGAGCCCAGCCTTGGAATTCTCTGGCTCGAGAATTCCACTATTCTGTAATACCACTGTGTTCAGCTGGTCACATTTCCCGTGTGCTAGTCAGGCCAGGCCTCATGAAGGAGGTGAATGTGAAAGAGGACCTACCCCCAGAGGTCACCACACAGCAGGAGACACAGATGAGTATGCCACAATCATGAGTTGCATGAAGATACACAGGAGGGAGAGCACAGTTCTGCTGGTATGTGCAGGACACCAGGGAGCACGGATTCTGGTCAGCCTCCCGGCACCCACACTGGGTCCTGCTTGGGCGGCTCAAGAGCACGGGGTTACATTCCTAGTGCCAGATGCCAGAAATCATCCAACACAGATTAACTGGACACCTGCTGGTGACTGTTCTAAGCACCATGGATAAAATAGTGAAGAACGGCATAAGTGTGAGCAAATACTAAGTAATCAGACTGCCTGTGTTCCAAACCTGGTGTCACCACCTACTCGCTATGTGACCTTGAGCAAAATGCTTTACCTAAGTCTTCAATTCTATCTGTAAAGTGGGAATTGACAATATTAGATTTAGAAGAAAATTGTTTCTGTGTTATATCAAAAATGTATGTATATGACACTGGGATGCAAGATCATTTACAATGTTTAGATAAAATAAAAGCTTTCAAAGCAATGTCATGCTATTGGCTAACCAAGCTTCCTTTCCATCCTGCAGAGGATGAGGGGCACAGTCATGCTTGCCTCTCATGTAAGTTTCATGAAAGGGCATGGAAAACATGGACCTGGAAGAATTTGAAGAAGTCTGGTTACAAGAAGCAAATGTCCTGTTCTCACTAATACATAGGAGCTAAGTATTAAAAACAAGTGGGTTTCATGGAGACAGCACAATGACAGTTACTAGAGGACAGGAAGCGGGGGTGGGAGGTGGAGAGGAGTGGAGATAGCTAATGGGTGCAGAAATACAGTTAGATAGAATGAACAATATTTGATAGCACAACAAAGTGACTATAATCAACACTAAGTTGGGTATACTTTAAAATAACTAAAAACATAGAAATAGAATGTTCCTAATACACAAAAATGTTAAATGCCTGAGGTGATAGATAACTGAATTACCCTGGTTTGATTCATTTACATCATATGCCTCTACCCAAACACATGTACCCTATAAAGATATACAATTATTATACACCTATAATAACTTAAAATTAAAAGAAGTATATGCCCGCTTTGCACCATTGCCCTCTGACAAAGACTGGAAGGGCCAGATGAAAATGACCACCTAATGGCATCACTGCCCCATTTAAACCCTGCGGTAGCTGCCCACTAAACCCAGAATGAAATCGAACATCTTATGCATGGCCCACCAAGCCCTGGCCCCCACCCTTGCTGTGCTGCGAACACCGTGGTCTCCTCTCAGATCCTGGGGTAGGCTGAGCTCCTTCAGACTCATGACCTATACACATAGCTGGTAAGTGGCAGAGACCGAAGGCATGATTTTGTGGAGTTTGTGATGTGACAGGGAGGGGTAGCATATGAGCCCAAGGCCTCCTTATGGTTTAACCACTATGGAATCCACACCTCTGAACATGATATGCAGTCCGCAGCAATTATTCTCTCAATCAAAAGCCTTCAGAATGAGCTTGTATCACTTTCCTAAATAAAAGGAGTACAGAAAGCTCCAGAAAGGCCAACTATCCTCAAACTGAACTTCTAATTCATCTTGGCCCATAGGAAACAAGGCCCTGGTGATTCTCAAGCTGATGTCTGAAATCTATGTGTGGCCTCAAACTATGAGTAATAAACATAGTGAGTTTCCCACTGGAGTAGCACCCTGGGCTCTGGAGTGATTACGTCTCCCATGTTTCACAGCTAACATCTAGGAATCCTCAAATCCCAGAGAAGCAGACTCTGTTTTATGCCAATACCACTTCTAATAAATAATGAAACTATCAGATGGAAACACAGGCTATGTACATCCTGAAGCGGTAGGCCACTTAATCTCTTCCAGGAACAACACTGGTAGAAGACAATCAACTACAAGTATCTATTTAAAAGGCAGTAAGAAGTCAAAAGGCAGCTAGGCACGGTGGTTCACACCTGTAGTCCTAGCACTTTGGGAGGCTTAGGTGGGTAGATCACCTGAGCTCAGGAGTTGGAGACTGGACTGAGCCAGAGTGAGACCCCATCTCTCAAAACAGCTGGGCGTCATAGTGGACGCCTATAGTCCCAGCTACTTGGGAAGCTGAGATAAGAAGACCGATTGTGCCCACGAGGTTGAGGTTGCTGTGACCTATGATACCATAGCACTCTACTGAGGGCAACAAAATGAGATTCTGCCTCAAAAAACAAAAAAAAAGAAAAGAAAAGAAAAGAAATCAAAAGGCTTACAGTAGAATTCCTCCTTAAAGACCACAGAAGGACAAACTTTAGGTGTTTTGAAGTTCTGTTGTTAGGTCCACTCCCATTTTTGATTGCTGTGGTTTTTGGTGCATTGATATTTATCTCTCTCTTCATCACTGGCAATATCTGGCACATATAATCGCATCTTGTTTTCTATTCAATCAGACAGTCTGTGTTTTAAATGGTATCCATGCACTGTATTTACATCACAATTGATTCCTTGGTGGCATTGGAAGCAAAGACCTAAGGGACTTTAATAAGAAATACCCTGGCTCAGTGCCTGTGGCTCAACGGGCTAAGGCGCCAGCCACGTACACCTGAGCTGGCGGGTTCGAATCCAGCCCAGGCCCACCAAACAACAATGATGGCTGCAATCAAAAAATGGCCGGGCATTGTGGCGGGCGCCTATGGTCCCAGCTACTTGGGAGGCGGAGGCAAGAGACTCGCTTGAGCCCAGGAATTAGAGGTTGCTGTGAGCTGTGATGCCACAGCACTCTACCCAGGGTGACAGCTTGAGGCTCTGTCTCAAAAAAAAAAAAAAATAAGAAATACCCTTCTACAAATCCCAAAAATATCTTCCAGGGTGCTCCCAAATTCTCCTCTTCTCTTTCTTGCCAAGTGTCATTGAATTGAAACATATTATAATTACAATTTGAGGATACTTTCCACTCCAGTTATCTTTAACTTTCTTTTTTTTTTTATTGTTACATACATGTATTTTATTATTCTTCATTGCATTATTTCCCCCACCCCCACCCCTCAGTGGTAAGACAGAATTGATTTACAGAAAAGAATACAGAAAACACCAAAGCTCCTGGTAGAGGGAGAATATTCAAGTGGGGAGAGAGAAGCTCTCTCCGTTCCTCTCCCAGTCTTTCCCCGTTTCCTCTTTTAGGCCTTTAGCCTCAGGGTATATATAGGTGTATGGGTTCCCTGGCCAGGAAACAAATGAATACAGTCCCTTCCGCTGGGGGCAAGGTGAATGAGTGTATCAATGAATGGATACAGTCCACTCATGGAATTGAGGCCTAGGAAATTCACAAGAAATTGACCTAGGCACAGGAAATGGGGGTTCCACATTTAGTCCTAAGTGTAAAGTGAAGGAGACA
>CAUYRH010018185.1:0-17236 GCA_963574655.1 Perodicticus potto
GAGGTGGACAAAGCAGCAGTCCCCTTCAACACTGCTTGGTGTGTCCCTGGACACAGATCTTCATTCCACTGACTTGGAGACAATAGAGTTGATTATTCTTTTCTAAAGCATATTTACCAATAAAGCCTTTGGAAACTGGGGAGTTTCCTTGTGCTTATTTGATATTAAACTGAAAAGAGTGGCTTGGTTCCTTGGTTATTGCAGCATTGTCCTGTTTATGATAGAAGAATGATCGGATCCTTCTTAGAACCTGGGTATGCCTCAAGACACTGAAAAGAAGCATGACACTTCTTTGAAAGAATGCCTAACAAGGAAATAACATAACTGATTGCCTAACAAGGAAATAACATAAGTATCCCAGCTGCGTTAGCTAACTTAGAAATGTGTTTGTGTTACAAGGATTTGTTGAAACTTGATGGAGTGAAACACATTAGTCAAAGGTTCCAGATTTACATCTTTGTTGGGTACACACTGGGCAATTTGTAATTATAAGCCATCTGTAAAATGGGGATAGTACTTAACAGTGTCATGAACTGAAATTATGTATATGAAGCAGTTAACTTAGTTCTTGGCCCATAGCTGGTATGTAAATATTCCTGCTCAAAGAAACTAACACCTTTCTTAGTTTCTTCCCTAGGACGAGAGATTTACTTATGCTTCTTTCCTAGGCTAGGTAGCAGTGGTTACCAGAGTCATAACCTCTTAAGGTTAATTTTGCCAGATGATGCCCAATAGCACCTATCTACAAATCTGTAGCAGTGATCTAGAATCTACATAATGAACTATATGGATTTATGAAGTGGTTTCCTGTTAAACTGGTGAAAGCAAAGTGCTGCTATATGTGACTCAGAACTGTTTGTGTGTATTGTTATACTAAATACAATAATGACTGATGAGATAAATATGTATTTGGTCCCTATCCCCAGTTCCTGGCACATAGCTCCTAAAACCCTTGGAATCTCTCAAGTTATAATTTCTTTGTATACTAATGAGATATGCCTAGAAGCTTCTGGGTAGTCACCCCCAACCTCCAGGCAGGAGAGGCTAAGGTTGAGTTGCTCACAAATGGACATTTGCATAATCATGCCTATGTAATGACAGTCTCCATAAAACTCCAAAAGGAGGAGCGGCACCTGTGGCTCAAAGGAGTAGGGCACCAGCCCCATATGTCGGAGGTGGCGGGTTCAAACCCAGCCCTGGCCCAAAACTGCAAAAAACAACACCCCAAAAGGATAGGGCTTGGGGATCCCTGGCTGAGATGCTCAAAGGGTGGTGTGCTTGGAGGCATGGGAGCTCCATATCCCTATACTCACACCTTGCCTTATGCATTTCTTCCCTCTCCTCTGGATCCTTTTTCATTATTTGAAAAAAAATTTTTTGAAGGGGGTGGATAAGAGTCTCACTTTGTTGTCCTCAGTAGAGTGCTATGGTGTCATAGCTCCCAGCAACCTCAAACTCCTAAGCTTAAGCAATCCTCTTGCCTCTGGAGTAGCTGGGACTACAGGTGCTGGCCACAATGCTCAAGCTATATTTTTTTTTTTGGTGGGGGGGGGACCTGGGGTGTCCCTCTTGTTCAGGCTGGTCTCAAATTCCTGGGCTTAAGGGATCCTCTTGCCTCAGCCACTGGAATAGCTGGGACTATAGGCGTTGGCCACAATGCCTAGCTATTTTTTATTTGGAGCCAGGGTCTCGCTTTTATTCAGAATGGTCTCAAACTCCTCAGGCAATCCACCCACCTCGGCCTCCCAGAGTGTTGGGATTACAGGTGTGAGCCACTGCGGCCTGCCTCTTTTTCATTTTTAGAGACAGTATCTCACTGGATTGCCCAGGTTGGACTCAAACTATCCACCTCAGCCTCCTGGGCAGCTGGCACTACAAATACGTGCCACTGTATTTGTATCCTTTATTAATAAACCAGTAAGTGTAAATAAAGTGTTCTCTTGAGTTTTGGAGCCTCTCTGGCAATTAATTAAATTCAAGAAGGGGTCATGGGGACCCTGATTTTTTTTTAAGTTTAAAATTTTTTTTTTTTGTAGAGACAGTGTCTCACTTTATCACCCTCGGTAGAGTGCTGTACGTCACACAGCTCACAGCAACCTCTAACTCCTGGGCTTAGGCGATTCTCTTGCCTCAGCCTTCCGAGTAGCTGGGACTACAGGCGCCCGCCACAACACCCGGCTATTTTTCTGTTTTGCAGTTCGGCCGAGGCTGGGTTTGAACCCACCACCTTCAATATATGGGACCAGCGCCCTACTTGATGAGCCACAGGCGCCACCTTAAATTTTTATTTATTTTTTATTTTATTTATTTTTTCGTTGTTTTGGAGACAGCCTCAGGCTGTCATCCTGGATAGAATGCTATGGCATCACAGCTCACAGCAACCTCCAATTCCTGGGCTCAAGTGAGTCTCTTGCCTCCGCCTCCCAAGCAGCTGGGACTACAGGGGCCCACCACAACGCCCGGTCATTTTTTGGTTGCAGCCGTCCTTGTCGTTTGGTGGGCCCGGGCTGGATTTGAACCCGCCAGCTCAGGTGTACGTGGCTGGCACCTCAGCCTGTTGAGCCACAGGCGTCGAGCCAATTTTTATTTTTTTTGAGACAGACCCTCATTTTGTCGCCTTTGGTAAGAGTACCATAGTGTCATAGCTCACAGCAACCTCGAACTCTTGGGCTCAAGTTATTCTCTTGCTTCAGCCTTCCAAGTAGCTGGGACTAAAGGTACCTACCACAACACCCAGCTATTTTTAGTGATGGGGTCTTGCTCAGGCTGGTCTTGAACTTGTGAGCTCAGGCAATCCATGGGGAACCACTGTGCCCAGCAGGGGACCCTGGTTTGTAGCTCCTCAGTAGGGACTAGTGACAACCTGGGACTTGTGATTGGCACCTACGGGGGGGAGCAGTCTTGAAGGACTTTTTTTTTTGAGACAGTGTTTTTCTCTGTCACCCTGGGTATACAGCTGTGGTGCTATATAGCTCATAGCAACCGCAAACTCTTAGGCTCAAATGATTCTCTTGCCTCAGCCTCCTGAGTAGCCCACAAAGCCAGCTAATTTTTTTCTTTTTGAGACAGAGCCTTAAGCTGTCATCCTGGGTAGAGTGCTGTGGCATCACAGCTCACAGCAACCTCCAGCTCCTGGGCTTACGCAATTTTCTTGTGGCAGCCTCCCAAGTAGCTGGGACCCACAGGCACCCACCACAACACCCAGCTATTTTTTTCTGGTTGTAGCTGTCATTGTTGTTTGGCAGGCCCGGTCTGAATTTGAACCCACCAGCTCTGGTGTATGTGGCTGGCGCCTTAGCTGCTTGAGCTATAGGCACCAAGCCTAATTTTTCTATTTTTAGCAGAGATGATCTCTTGCTCAGTCTGGTCTTGAATTCCTGAGCTCAAGAGATCCTCTTGCCTGGGCCTCTCAGAGTACTAGGATCATAGGCTTGAGGTAGCGCACCCAGCCAAAGGACTGAGCTCTTAACCTGTGGGATCTGAAGCTGTCTCCAGTGTCAGAACTGAATTAGGTGGTGTCTGCTGAACTTCTTGGTGTGTGGCAAATGATCCCCCAACATTTGATGTCAGAAGTGTTGTGGTTAGTTACTGGGAGAGAAGAAACAGTTCCTTTTTACTTTCAGACTGACATAAATAACAGCTTGGTATAAAAAAAAGTGGCAGGATTCTTGTTTTAAGAGAACAATGGATGCCAGGCGTGGTGGCTCAAGCCTATAATCCCAGCACTTGGGAGGCGGAGGCAGGTGGATTGCCTGAGCTCACAGTAGTGTTTGAGACCAGTCTGAACCAGAGTGAGACCCTGCCTCTAAAAATAGCTGGGCGTTGTGGCAGACACCTGTAGTCCCGTAGTCCCACCTACTTGGGAGGCTGAGGCAAGAGGATCACTTGGACCCAAGAGTTTGAGGTTGCTGTGAGCTAAAACTTCACAGCACTCTACAAAGGGTGACAAAGTAAGACTGTCTCAAAACAAAATGAACAAGTGAACAATGGATAAGAAATTTAACATCTTACAACATTTTATTTTTCAATTTCAAATTTAATTCACATGTGCTTCTATATACTACATACTCATTAGAGTAATGCAGAATTTTTTTTTTTTTTTTGAGACAGAGCCTCAAGCTGTCACTCTGGATAGAGTGCTGTGACATCACAGCTCACAGCAACCTCCAATTCCTGGGTTCAAGCGAGTCTCCTGCCTCCGCCTCCCAAGTAGCTGGGACTACAGGCACCCACCACAATGCCTGGCCATTTTTTGGTTGCAGCCATCATTGTTGTTTGGTGGGCCGGGCTGGATTCGAACCCGCCAGCTCAGGTGTACGTGGCTGGCACCTTAGCCCTTTGAGCCACAGGCGCCGAGCCCAGAAGTCTGATTATTAAAAGGATTGATTCTGGGACAGGGCCTGAAAACCTGCTTTTCAAACACATGCTGGTTCAGGGGCCTGGTTTAGGAATAGCAGTTAGGTATGGGCTTAACTGTTACGGCTGAAGAATTTTACATGAATGAATTCATTGCATCTTTACAACTCGTGGGAAGCTGGCATGAGTGTTCCCATTTTACAACCAAGAAAACTGAGCCAAGTTACATAACCAACCAGTGGAGGTGGAACAAGCTTCCAACCCAAGTGGCTGGCTTCACTCTACAGACTCATGGCCATTATGCTTTATAATTTTCCATGTGACATGAGAAATGGAGTTGATTTGGAGTGGTGAGAGCTCAGAGAAGACTTTAGACTTAATCTGGTAGAACTGAAAGAGAAAGTAAAGTAGATCATAGTGAGATTAATGTGCTGCGGCTCAGGTAAGGCTGGGTTTAGGACAGTTCATTCAGAACCTTTTATGCTTTCAATAAGCCTTTAAAAAAACCACATAGTAAATGCATTATTTAAAATGCATTACCTTTGCATTATCTGTCCCTTATCAATAGGCAAATCCTATTTTGGTCTATGTGACTTGGAATCCCTAACAGGTCAAAAACCATTATCCTAGCCTTACTTTGCAGTTGGTAAAAAGGAAGTATCAATAGTTATTCCCTCTTTGAGTTCAATTAATTTACTAGAGAGGGTCACAGAACTCAAGGAAATACTTCTTCTACACTTATTGGTTATTAATAAAGGATATAGTCAGGCTCAGTGGCATGCACCTGTAGTCCCAGCTACCTGGGAGGCTAAGGTAGGAAGATTGCTTGAGCCCAGGAGTTTGAGTTTAGCCTGGGCAACCCAGTGAGATAGTCTTTAAAAAATCAAATATAGGACACAGAGGGAAGAAATGAATAGGGCAAGGTACGTGTAATATGTTTACCACAAGACTGGATAAACAACACAATGCTAAAGTTATTTTGTTTTGGAGAAACACTTGCTACTCTTATTTCCGGGCATAATGTATCCCAGGGAACTAGTTTTCTAAGAGGCATATAACGGTTTAAAAAAATAACTATGTATATCTCAAAGCTCATGGGATATCAAATAAGCACCAACTTGGAAATTCCAGCTTAGGAGGGTAACTGTTCAAGCTATTTAAGGTAGAAACAGAGTACAATCTAGGTTCTTTTTTCTTGGAATTTGTTACATTTCTCAGAAGTGTGAAATTAACCTTTTCAGGGACCCAAGCCATCTCATTACTATCTACAATGTCCCTTTCCAATTCATAAAATTTTCTACAAACTGCTTTTGCAGTCTAGGTTGAATAATAATCTTAAGAAGCAACTATTGGTAAGGGAGGGCTTTGCATTCCCATTTATTTTTTTTATTTTTATTTATTTATTTTTTTTTGAGACAGAGCCTCAAGCTGTCACCTGGATAGAGTGCCATGGCATCACAGCTCACAGCAACCCCCAATGCCTGGGCTCAAGCGAGTCTCTTGTCTCTGCCTCCCAAGTAGCTGGTACTACAGGCACCCACCACAATGCCCGGCCATTTTTTGGTTGCAGCCATCATTGTTGTTTGGCAGGCCGGGCTGGATTCGAACCCGCCAGCTTAGGTGTACGTGGCTGGCGCCTTAGCCCACTGAGCCACAGGTGCCGAGCCTTGCATTCCCATTTAAAGGGCAGGAGTTAGCTGGGATATTTTATTTACATTCTATTAACTTTGATGCTGAGATTAATGGAATTAAAATACAACCAAAAAGTCTCCTACTAACTAAACCATGACAACCCCAAAACATGATGTTTTAGCTACAGTGACTTAATCTCCCCATAAGCTGTCCCCACTCACCCTTGCTCCTGTTATGGTTTTTACCTTTTCTTTCCCTCCCTGCCTGTGAAATCCCAGCTCCAACACGACTGTCTACCCATGTTCTCATTTTCCCCCACGAGTTTGTAGTAAATTCTTCCTTATAGCACTCATGTGCTTGTTCTTCCTTGAGAAAGGAACTGATCTAACTTTCACAGGGGCCGCTGACTGCTAACAGAAGGCAAGCAATAGGGCGGCGCCTGTGGCTCAGTGAGTAGGGTGCCAGCCCCATATACCAAGGGTGACAGGTTCGAATCCAGCCTTGGCCGAACTGCAAGAAAAAAATAGCCGGGCGTTATGGTGGGCCCCTGTAGTCCTACCTACTTGGGAAGCTGAGGCAAGAGAACCACCTAAGCCCAAGAGCTGGAGGTTGATGTTAGCTGTGATGTCACAGCACTCTACTGAGGGTGACAAACTGAGACTCTGTCTCTAAAAAAAAAAAGAAGGCAAGCAATAAACTTCCCCTCCACCCAAACCAAAGCATATTAAACAGTCACTCAAATACAGCGTAACTTTAACATTTTATTTTGTGTAAAAAAGGGCAAATTTAGTGAATTATTTTCATCTTGTACACAAAGTTATAATTTTAATGCTTTTCACATCCATGCTGAAAATTTGCGATTTGGTAAAAATGAAAGGAACATAAATTTCTCCGAAGGAATTTTTCACGCCATTATATATACACTTCATGAGAAAGTTTCAAACACTTTCTCAATGCTCACGAGTTACCAAGAAAATAAAAGATTAAATTTATACAGATATTGATCTATATATCAAATACATACAGAAATGATGTAAAAACCTTATGCAGTTTACTTTGACCTCTGTCCTCAAAAGATTTGCCCAGGGACAGATAACTTTTCTTTTGTATAAATGACTGTGGCTTTATTTAAAATATGAAAATCAAAGGAAGAAACCCAGTTTAATCACAGTATTTTTAAAATCCCTTCCCAATATTAAAGGATCATTACTAATATATAGCACCATAAGACAAATATTGATGGGAGAGGGTATTCACATCACGCAAAATTAATAATAATAAAAACAAACAAACACTGAGAACCCGTGTTAGTATCCGTAGAATAAGAAGTTGATAACAGCTTTAGCTTTCCTCATACACAGCAAGGAAAGGGTTAAAGAGTTTAAACTACCAAAAGTCCCCAAATAATCCTAACAGGAAAAAAACAAAAACAAACCCAAGGTCAGCAGTATATTTGGAACCATAAAAGAGAATGGGGCTATTGAGTTGTACAACTTGAGTTATGGCTAAGACATACATCTCCCCTGCATTAATGTACTTTCTGTTCATTAGCAGTAGGAGTTAGAGTTTGAACAACAAAGAGGGCTTCAGATTGTGTTCAGACTGTAGGCAGTCCTTACCAACTTCTAAGTGTTGGTCACGAGATCAAGACAAGAAACACTTCATAACTAGGCAAGACACTCAGAGCCTGGTTTTGTTGTAGAACTGGAAGCTTATAAAACCTGGCTACAAATGAGCATTTCACAGAACTAATTACCAGGACTGACTGGCTCCAAATCGTATCTCACCTGGCTTATTCAGTTCCCCATAGAGCCCCTAAACCCAGGGGACTGGTAGGGTACACCTCGTTAACAGGTTTTTTTGTGCCCATACTGTAGAATCAGAGTCCTGGGTTTAATTCACTTAGCCTGAGAATAAAAGCTGCTGTAACCTTTGCTTTGGAACGCTTCTAGGCTTTTAAGTTTATGGGAAGATTCTTCAAAGTGAAAGATTCGGGAAGTGTGAGGATGTCAGATTTACAGTAGGTCCCTCTCAGCAATTTTTTAAAGATAAATATCCAGTAATTTAACAGTTGAATTCACATATATTTGACACATTAGAATCAACCTGCGTTGATGTGATCTGCATTTATGCCCCCAAAGAGTCAGTACTAAGAAATGGTGACATGCGATTCCATACATTCCTATACTATAAAGTAATAAATTTTACTTCCAGTAGCTACTACAAAACCTTATGTTAGTAACCCTTCTTGCATAGAATGAGGTAAAACTGTGCGTATTACCAATGCTATTATTCCCAAAGTAGAGCAATATTTTAGAAAATAAATTGCTGGTTTTTAACGTTCTATGCATTTAAAAATTCAAACAAAAATCTTACCTAAAATGGTCTCCTGGGGCTTTCCATTAACATGTTTTAAAGCATTCCATAGGCTGAAGGACTGTAGAGGTTAATCATTTTGATTAATTTCTAATTAGCCCTACCTATATTCCAGAGGAGATGGTCAATATTACCACTCTGAAAAGGCCAGGCTAAGACCCAGAAGCACTTCTAGAACAGATGCAATTAATTCCTGAGAGTTTAGTTTATGAACCTCACTGGTAAACGCTAGAACTCTCTCATTCAGTCACAACTCAGTAGAAAGTTAGAAAATGCAGAGAGCAAACTTTTCACCAATTTACCCTTGTATCCATGTATCCATTTTTTAAAAAGAAGCCATGCGAATTTTAAAACAGGGAATGTTCAAAATGGTCCAAATTGGTTACTGTTAAAATAAATTCTGAGTATGATTAAAGACAATTCATAATATATATATGGATTTTAAAAAAATTAAATTTTCTTTGAAATTAGTTTTCTTACAAATCAAGGATAGATGAAAGCAGTACTGGAATGATTTTGAAATATGAACTCATTTTAGCTTTGGGTAACTCTCAATTTGATTTGCCTGGTAATACAGAACATCTGTCTTGGGGTGTGGTTATACCAAGTTATCTCACAGATGGAGAGAAATGGCAAAGAAGTGACCAGAATCCATTTGGTGGGGTAATTTTTTAGTAAGGAAAATAAAATAAAGACAATATTGCATTTTCTCCAACCCCTCAACATGTAGACCGAGATCCTGTATATCTTGTCAAACATTCCAGTTTAACACTTTAGTGTTAGGATAATTTTAATTGTTTTTTAATTAAAAGAACATATAAAAGTATCTGGAGTTCTTCCAGTTTCATACAGAACTCCAAACAGCTTTTCACAAAATGAAAAACATTTCTGTACACACATTAAAAATGGGGTGCAATAAAATCCCAACAAGAAGAATTAATAACCCTTTCCACGATCTATGTGGTGATGAACCCTCCACGAGGGGTTCAGTTGCATATTTCTGCAGCAAAGGAAGCTGGAGATGTGACTGGCCTAACTTTTAAAATCCCCAAATCTCCCAACAGGTACCAAAAAGGTTCATTTGTAATGACAGTTCATTTGCATTTACAACTATATCCTTCTTAAATTATTTCCTTCAATCCTGCTACTGAAACTTTAATCTTACCAAAAAAGTTAGAATTTCAGTTCTTGTTAACAATGCACATAAATCCAAACTTGGAAAATATTACAAAATTCTTTCAAAAGCTTCAAATGCAACACAAAAATTGTCCATCTTTATAAATTGAAAAATTTCCCCCCAACCCCGACTAAAATAGTTTCCCCACCCACCTGAAAAATCTGGAACTGAAATTTTCTATGTTTAGCAAAATGTCCCAGTAGAATAGCCCCGCGTCCAGCTGGATTGATTATAAATCAGTCCTGTGTAAAATCCTTCCCCTCCCACCCTCAGTTTCTTAGCCAATTCATGGCTCTTGTTTGATGTAGAAGTTGGCAGAGCCATTGCTTTCCTGATCAGATGCTCCTTGGAGGAAATTATAATCCTCTCCATCAAGCAACTCCTCCTTTAGCTGCAATGTAGTCACTGCAGGAAAAAGAAATATACATGAAATGTTACTAAGCCTTTCTGGGATATTCAGATTGCCTTTAATCTTCATGTTCCATCAGCTTTACAGTTAATAAAGCCTTCTCACTTCTTCATTAACTCTCCAAATTAAATTCCAGAAGTATAAGCGTTCAATTAATTTTAATTTTCAAAGTATATTAGCAGTTAAGGAATTTCTGAAAAAGAATACTGCATATTGGATACTAAATGACAGCTTCAATGAAATGTTCAAGGTAACAGTACTCAACAATCAGACAAGAATATCAGCTTATATTAAGTATTCACTTTTATGTCAATGTTTATACAAATGATGCTATTTCTTATGTGGTTCTCTAGTATAGTATGTATTTAATAAGTACCAACACAACATATACAACTTGAATATAGTGTTATTATTCCCAAGGAGTATCTTTATTTTTTAATTAATAAATTTTTTTTTGAGGGTGAGTCTCATGCTGTCACCCTGGGTAGAGTGCCATGGCATCATCATAGCTCATAGCAACCTCCAACTCTTGGGCTCAAGCGATCCTCTTGGCTCAGTTTTTCTATTTTTAGTAGAGATGGGATCTTGTTCTTGCTCAGGTTGGTCTCGAACTCGTGAGCTCAAGCAATCCACCCTCCTTGGCCATCCAGAGTGCTAGGATTATAGGTGTGAGCCATTGTACCTGGCAGGGAAATCTTTATTAAAAAGACTCCCTTAAAGGAAATCAAATATTAAATATTGTAAAAAAGTAAAATAGTATCTAATAATATAAATTATAGGCCTATGGTTCTTTATCAGTTTTACTATATATTTTGAAACAGGAGACGTCACATAAGAATCTTGAAACATGAGCCTCATATCCTGATATGATCAGTAAACTTACTGGCTGTTATTCCTGTATCTGGGCATCCTGAGTCTCACTCAGGTCTACCATAGAGCTGACCATACTCAAGAGCTGGCCATGACATTCACTGTTGTTAACTACCTGCCCCCGCAGGTATCTGGCACTAAATCAAAGGGAAAAATATTTTGTTTTTCTCTATTATATATCTCTTTATTAGCAACTGAGGTGAAAAGATGAATGTATATTCCATATATATATGGAATGTAAGTTATGAACTGCTCGGACTAGGGAAAAATGGTCAATTTACAAAGAATTAATACTTGAGTATTGGAAAGGTAGTTAAGTCACTGAAGTCTTTTCATGAAGAAATAACAGTGTCACTAGGTGGAATAATATTAATATGGCTACAACCTTTTTCTTTTTTGGAGACAGAGTCTTACTATGTTGCCCTCGGTAGAGTGCCGTAGCATCACAGCTCACAGCAACCTCAAACTCTTGGGCTTAAGCAATTCTCTTGCCTCAGCCTCCCAAGTAGCTGGGACTACAGGCGCCTGCCACAATGCCTGGCTGTGTTATTGTTGCAGTTATTTAGTTGGATTGGGCCGGGTTCGAATCTGCTACCCTCAATGTATGTGGCTCGTGCCATAACCACTGTGCTATGGGTGCCAAGCCAGAAAAATGACTACAACTTTTAAAGTCAAATAGTGTAGCCATAAAAGAAATACTTCCCATTCTGATTTATTGCCTTGGTTGAGTGCCGTGGGCGACTTTACCCACAGCTCACAACAACCTCCAACTCCTGGGCTTAGGCGATTCTCTTGCCCAGGCCTCCCAAGTATCTGGGATCCCAGGCACCCGCCACAACGCCCGGTATATTGGGCCGGCACCTTACTGACTGAGCTACAGGAGCCGCCCAACCTCTGACATCTTACTTACTAATTTAAAGAATCATTTTTTGAGAGATGGCAATTTATTTTATTTCACTTGTTTTGGTATTAGTGGTCAAATATTTAATAGCCCAAAGACAGAAAAGTGAATACACTGGCTACTAATAGAAGCAAAAAACCACTAACCAGATTGTTGAAAGATAAAGCAAACAGACTATGCAGTTTTAAAAAATTGTTTAGTATGATAAAAATGCTTTTAGAAAGAACAATATCAAGTATGTAATTGTTACCCTTCTAAACTAACCGACATGCATTAAGTGTGAGGGACATTTAAGTAAGACCATAAAAATAAACCATCGAAAAGAAAATAAAACCTAAGTATCATTAAAGGTGCAGTACCCACAATAAAAGGTTGATTAAAACAGTATCTTGTTATATGATGATTGGATGGCTAAATGAATGAGAAAAGAATTATTGCGCTACAAGATCAAACATGTTCCATTCAAACAGATGTTTTTTTAAAATGTAAGAAAGATTAAGTTGAGATTCAAAGCATACCCTGAAGCTATTTGCATTTACTGCTAACACAAATTTCTGGATTATCTTTCTAGTCATGTTAAATATGGAAATGATGTGTTTAAAAATGTCACTCAAAATAAAGGTGAAACATTCACTCAGATGTGGAATGCTTTAATGTAAAGCTTCACTGTTTTCATGGAATCTAAATAAGGCCTGTCCAGTATCTTCACACTAATGTTTCCTTTCCAGCCATAATTCTTAATGGATGATGGATGAAATAAGACATATCCTGTAACCAAATGGGTTACTTTCTATACAAATTCATTTTCTTAGCCCTGTTTAAAAGGAAGTCACTTTTGACACTAAAATTTTGGGAGATAAACTACCCTAAATCACATTTTCCCAGCTACGAAGCCTGTACATAATAAACTCAACAGCTAATCAAACTGTGGCCTTCAGATAGTTAAGGTAGTAATGCAGTCCCTACATGTTCTACCAGAGTAAAATCACACTAAACCCCACAAGATGTGTCCCCAATTCAGACGCTGATGGAAGGAGGAAGTCATCAAGGAGGACAAGCTATTTCCATCCAGTACTCTAAGTTCTTGGGTTTTGCCAATCCCAGAAGCCAAGTTCTGTTTTACATTAACCAGAAACTGCTGATAATACGTGACGCATACCTCCAATATCAGGTTAGTGTTTAATGAAAATATATCCTAAAATACAGTAAGAATTCTAAGGTAGTCAGAACTTACAAAATCCATACTTACAGGGGCAAAAGAAGACTATTTCATAAATAACAAGTACAAAAAAAACCCTAAGCAAACAGGAAAAGAAATTGGAATGGTCTTTAGATAGACGCTGAAGGTTTTTCCATTAAAGAGCAGGTGCCTTCTGATCTGTAATCCTAATTTGTCTTTCATACAAAAAAAGTATGTAATTTCTTCTGGATGTAAGAATATCAGAGTGATCTTCGGAGAAACAGATTGGGAGTGTGCAAGATGACTCAGTATACTTTGAGGGAAGCAAAAGCTAAAAAGTGTATCTTAAAATGGCAAAAAAAAAAAAAAAAAAAAGGCTAATAACTGCAGAGGCAAAAAATTTCAAACGGAAGAAGAATGAGAATAAAACAGAGCTAGTTAACTAAGTCACATCTAGGCTTTCAATATACAAAAGACATTTTAAAGAATGCTGATTAGATCAAACAATTTTATTTAAAAGCAACAGTTAAGATATGGCGGAATATATGCTACGGTAGACACAACTTTGGCTTTATAGCTATGTGGTCTATACCATGTCTATAAAGTTCATCATACACAAGTAAAGCCTTTCTGATACCCTATGATAATATGGTGTTTGTTCTTAGCAATTACAAAGGGTAAAACCTTCTGCTGTCTTCCATACAAGCTTACTACTTTGGCCTAACCACTTAAACTAGAATCA
Organism: Perodicticus potto; assembly: GCA_963574655.1. Classification (NCBI taxonomy): domain Eukaryota; kingdom Metazoa; phylum Chordata; class Mammalia; order Primates; family Lorisidae; genus Perodicticus; species Perodicticus potto. The sequence goes on from CAUYRH010018185.1 coordinate 13,644, forward strand.
AATGTCACTTCCCTAGTTAATCACTATACATACGTAAAACATGAAATTATGAACATCAATTTCACTCAAGTTCAACACCAAAATCATATAGGCATATTTCTAAATTTATGTTATTCAACTAAGATGGCTACTACCTAAGATGGTTACTACCAAACTTACATTAGAGTGGAACTCAAAATACAGCCTTTCCACGAATGAGATACTATGGAATGCTATGAACAAAGCTTCATTTTTGGATCTGAATAATCAGATCTAACTCACATTTCTCCTCGAGGTTAAGTCACAGAACTCTCTAATGGAAAATGTTCAATCATTTTAATGAAACCATAAAAAACTATAAGTTTCCTCTCAATTCCATACACTGAAATTACAACCACTCCTAATCTGAAGTTCAGAAGTATTTCATAAGAAAATAAAAAAATCCTTCCCTGATGATTTGTCTTAGTGAAGTATCTACCAAAAACTGGTGAAAATGGATTTTTTAGTTGAAAGAAAAAGAAAAATTCAATGAGTCAGCATCTGTCATGTCAGACCATGCTCAGTCTCCCACCACCCTACCCAGTACTTTACCCTCTGAGTACCTGAGGTGCTGACGTGACTAGTTACCTGGTTTGAGGCTGGGACTGAACTCTCGGCTAGTGCTGGGAGGTGGGAAGGCCTCCAGGGCTGTCTGTGCTGGAAGGGTTCGATATGGAGGAGGAGTCAACTCTTCGTCACCAGAGAAGCTCCTCCGCACCCCACCTGTCATGGGCAGGCTCGACAAACTGACAGGCTTCTTCCCAACTGGCATCTTCCTCTCTAAATATCAAGTCAGACTAAAGTAAGCTTTTACTTACATGCGTGGTAAGAAAAGTGCATTATATAACTAGGAAAGCGTGTTGCATAGGACACTCGGAAAAGAGAACCAACTATGCAAGGTCTGTATTTCTGAAAACGAGGGGGAGAGAGGGGGGGGGAAGGAGGGGGGGAGGAACAGAGAGAAAGAGAAATTGTGTTGGGGGAAGATTACTCTCTGAGCGTTTGACAATCCTGGTTCTGACTCTCAAATTTAGAACAAAACAAAGCAAAATGAACTACAGACAGCTTTATATATTTATTTTTTTTATTTTTTATTTATTTGTTTTTTTTGAGACAGAGCCTCAAGCCGTCACCCTGGATAGAGTGCCGTGGCATCACAGCTCACAGCAACCTCCAATTCCTGGGCTCAAGCGAGTCTCTTGCCTCCGCCTCCCAAGTAGCTGGGACTACAGGCGCCCACCACAACGCCTGGCCATTTTTTGGTTGCAGCCGTCATTGTTGTTTGGCAGCCCGGGTTGGATTTGAACCCGCCAGCTCAGATGTACGTGGCTGGCGCCTTAGCCTGTTGAGCCACAGGCGCAGAGCCAGTATATTTATTTTTTTGAGACAGAGTCTCAAGCTGTCACCCTGGGTAGAGTGCCATGACATCATAGCTCACAGCAACCTCAAATCTTGGGCTCAAGCAATCCTCTTGCCTCAGTTTTTCTATTTTTTAGTAGAGATGGGGGTCTCACTTTTTGCTCAGACTGGTCTTCAACTTGCGAGCTCAAGCTATCCACCCACCTCGGCCTCCCACAGTGCTAGGATTACAGGCGTGAGCCACCGTGCAGGCCAGAGAGCTTTAAGTGTGGAGAAGAGCTGGCTAATTTAATTCAAGCAAATCTCTGCTTGGGGGGAGAGGGGGTGAAAACTCAATGGAAGAGAGAAAGTGTCTTAAAACACTACTTTTAGGGGGAGAACTTCATTGCCCATACATGCCCGAACACCGGCTTCAAGGAGAAGTCAAAGTAGTAACAGTTTAAATGTGTTATCTGAGTGGCAGCGTTTTATTAATAATATATGTTCACCTAACTTTTAATTTACAATCCACTCTTTTAGAAAACCCTTGTAATTCTTATTCTTAAAAGTATTTCTAAAACTCAACGGTTATTGCTTACAAGTTCATAAACAATCTAATTTCTTTTGAAATAAATTTATCACACCCTTTGGCTCGAGTTTCATAAGCAAACATAAGTCTTCTAAGACTTGTACAAGACTTTCACCAACCAAAATCATAACATAAACTTTGCAAATACTGAATAACCAAGCACAAGGCATTCCTCAGGTTGGAAGAGGAAAGATACTTATATATCTTTGTGACTGTAAGTTATGTATACTCTATTTTCCTAGAGTATACAATGACCCAGGTAAGAGCAGTAAGAAAATTACCCTTTACAAAATCAAAGCTAAAATATAAACCTAAGGCAGACAGTATTCCTATGTAAAATGATCTGAAGCTAAAATTACTAGAAAAGTACAGAATCATCAACTGCCAAACCAAAATCACCAGTAGCAACCATTTAAAACTTTTCCAATATACTACCTAAGCGGTAAAAATGCAAAAAGACATCTCCAACTCTTACTACTTACCCTAGTTCCTGGAAGTGGTGAAATCTATAACGGAAGTTATTACTAGCTTTTCCTGCTCTATAATTACTATACCTTACAAAAAAGAGGCTTTTGAGATCAGACAACCTCTACGATCCTCTTATTAGGATATTATTTATTTTCAAAAGTGCTAGTTAATAACTATCCCTTTATAGCATGGACACAGCTCATTACAAAAACAAGCTAGAACAAAAAGAAACCAATCAACCATCTATTTCTGTGAAAACCAAGCACTACCAAAGAACATACTGATGGATGATTTTAACTGCAAAAACACCAAAAAGCAGGAAGATGAAACAGAGCCAGAGTATGACGATCTATAGGCAAACTTAAACCAAAGGTTTTAAAGCCCATTTGCTATTGGTATAAGTCTGCATGCTATGGACAATAAGTTTCTAAGCTTCAAATTCTTATTTCATTAACTAAAGTCTTCTGAGAAAAATTTCTAGCCAACCACTTGCTGAAACTGATGAAAACTACTTCTTAATATAGCACTACAATTCCTTATCTTCAGTTCCAACATTCGAAAAGTTTCTCAGTAGTAACTTTGATAACAAAGCCATACCTCACCTGGTCATACTATTTATAATCTTTATTTGGCCCATTTAATGTAAACATTGATATATATTTTGCTTCAAAAAATGCCCCAGAGCCTGCAAGGGATATATAAATTACATAGACTATGTCTCTTTTCTAAATTCCAAAACACACTTGGCCTCAAGAGTTTCTGATGAGGGACTGTAATCTTTTCCTTTCTATATCCAAGGGACAATTTAAAGGCATTAGAGATAATGTCATACTATTAAGTGCTGTTAAAACGTAATGAATATGCTACATGTGGAGCTAAATTAATATTTCTAACTATTTCAGCAATCTAGTGATGATAAATAACACTAAAAACTGGGGTACTGATTTTATATTTCTTTTCCTTTTTTTTTTTTTTTTTTAGTAGAGACAGAGTCTCACTTTGTCGCCCTTGGTAGAGTGCCATGGCGTCACACAGCTCACAGCAACCTCCAACTCCTGGGCTTAGGCGATTCTCTTGCCTCAGCCTCCCGAGTAGCTGGGACTACAGGCGCCCACCACGATGCCCAGCTATTTTTCTGTTTTTACACATTTCGGCTGAGGCTGGGTTTGAACCCACCACC
>CAUYRH010018187.1:0-14201 GCA_963574655.1 Perodicticus potto
AGAGGAACGGAGAGAGCATCTCTCTCCCTACTTGAAATCTCTCCCACTACCAGGAGCTTTGGTGTTTTCTGTATTCTTTTCTGTAAATCAATTCTGTCTTATCACGGACGGGTGGGGGGGGAAATAATGTAATGAAGAATAATGAAATACATGTATTAAAAAAAAAAAAGAAAGAAAGTATGTTATTCACTTAAGGGGTTTTGACTGAATAAATATTACAATTTAAAAAAAAAAAAAAAACACCTATGATTAACAAGCTGAGAACTCTAAGGGAGAAAGTAGACAACATGAAAGAACAAACATATAATGTAATCAGAGAAATGTAAACCCAAGGAAAGAACAAAAAAGATAAGCTAAAGATCAAAAACACTGTAACAGAATTAAAGAGGTCTTTATTGGGCTTATTGATAGACTGGATAAGACAAACATCTCTGAGTTTGGAGACAGATGATTAAAAACCTCAAAAACTGAAAAGCAAAGAGAATAAAAACCAAAAAAGAACAGAATATCCTAAAAATGTGAGACAACTACAAAAAATTTAAAATACTTGTAATGGGAATAACAGAACAAAGATAGAAAGGAACAGAAGAAATATTTGAAACAATAATCACTGACAACTCCACAAATTAATATCAGCCACTAAACCACAAATCCAGAAAGTTCAGATAACACCAAGTTGGATAAATGAAAAAAAATTTAACTAAAAACACTACACCTAGGTATATCATACTCAAACTATAGAAAAAGAAAAGATAAATAAAAATCCTAAAAGAAGACAGAGGAAAAAGAAAACACATTCCTTAACAGCAAAGATAGGAATTACATCTAACTTCTCCTCAGAAATCATGCAAGAAGAAGATCATGGAGTGAAATATTTATAATGTTTAGAAGAAAAATCTAAACCTAAAACTCTGTACCATGAAAAATTATTCTCAGACAATTAAAAATTGAGGGAATTTGGTGCCAATAGACCTACCTTGCAAGGAGTGTTAAAAAGGAGTTCTTTAGAGAAGAGAAAGAAAATAAAATGTCAGAAACTTGGATCTACGTAATGAAAAGAAGATCATTGAAAGGAATAAGTGAATACAAAATAAAAACTTTTATTTTTCTTATTCTTAATTGACCTAACAGAAAGCAGTTTGTTCATAATAATTGTACCAAATACTACAACAATGTATTCAATTATGCATACTTATTTTTAATACTTACATATAGTGGGTTTTGATTAGTTGTAAGGGTAGATTGTAAACTCCAGGGCAAAAAAAAATGTTTTAAGTATAACTAATATGGTAATAAAGGAGAAAAATAAAATCATAGAAAATGTCCAATAAAACCACAAAAGTTAGAAAAGAGTGGAAGACAAAAATGGAAACAATAACAAGAGCAACAAATAGAAAACAATAACAAATATGATAGATATTAATTCATATATGTTGACAATTACTTTGACTATCAATGGTATAAATGTATCAATTAAAAGACAGATTGTCAGAGCATATTTTTTTAAAAGACCAAACTATAGAATTATATCTACAGGAAACCTACTTTTAACATAAAGATACATATGGATTCAACATAAATGGAGAAAAATATATCATGATAATACTAATTAAAAGAAAGCAGGAATGACCACATTAATTTCAAACATAGTAGATTTCAAAAGTATCAAGGGCAAAGAAGAGTATTATACAATGATAAAGAAGTCAATTCTCCAAGAAGAGATAACAATTCTTAACATGTTTGTACCTAAAAACAGAGAATTAAAATATGTGAGGCAAAAACTGATGGAACTATGAGAAGAAATATGTGACTAGAAGGAGACTATAGGGGTATGTGACTATACCCCTGTAACAGAAATGGGAAAATACAACAGGCAAAAGACTCAATAATGTCAATATGTCAGTTCTTCCCAACTTGATCTATAGACTTAGTGTAATACCAATCAAAATCCAAGCAAGTTATTTTGTGATTATTGAAAAACTAGTTCTATAGTTTATATGGAGAAGCAAAAGGCCCAGAATAGCCAATACAATATTGAAGAAGGTGAAAGTTGGAGGACTAACATTATCCAACTTCAAAACTTACTACAAAGCCATAAGTAGTCAATACAGTGTAGTACTGGTGAAAGAATAGATAAATAGATTAATGTAATGGAAGAGAGAACTCAGAGACCCACATAAATATAGTCAACTGATCTTTGACAAAAGAGCAAAATCAATACAATGAAGAAAAAATGGTCTTTTCAATAAATGGTCCTGGAATAGTTGGACCTCCACATGAAAGGTAGGAAGGAAGGAAGGAAGGAAAAGTCTAGATACAATCTTATTCCCCTTCACAAAAATTAACTCAGAAAAAAATCACAGTCCTAAATTTCAATCCAAAACTATGAAACTTTTATAAGATAACCTAGGAGAAAACCTAGGTAAGTTTTACAATGACCTTTTAAATACAACACAAAAGGCACAATCTGTGAAGGAAATTGATAAACTGAACTTCATTAATATTAAAAGTTTCTGCTTTGTGAAACACACTATAAGGGAATGAAAATATAATCCACAGACCAGGAGAAAATACTTGCAAATGACATATCTGATAAAGGATTGTTACCTAAAATATACAAAGAATTCTTAAAATTCACAGACACCTCACCAAAAAAGTATATACATATGTATATTTTTCATATGTATCAAAATATACATATGAAAATACACTCCACCTATGTGATTGAGTAAATACAATCTAAAACAACAACATACCCTATAAACCTATTAGAATAACCAAAATCTAGAAAACCAATAACATCAAATACTGGTGAGAATGTAGAGCCTCATTAATTACTTAATACTCATTAAGTACTGGTGGAAATCCAAAATGAAAAATCCCCTTTGGAAGAAAGTCTCAAAGTTTCTTATAAAAGTAAATATATTCTTACACCATATAATCTAGCAGTCATGTTCCTTGGTATGTACCCAAAGGAGTTGAAAACTGTATCCACATAAAAGTCTACACATAGATGTTAATAGCAGATTTATTCATAATTGCCAAAATTTGGATGCAACAAAAATGTGCTGTGAAAATACAAGGTCTGATGATTAAGTTTGCAAACTTACTGCCATGCATGTATATTGGCAGCACTGTACAAACAACTTGGTAAAGTTTCATAACCTTGATATATCAGCATCTCACAATTGTGTTCATGTCAATGTGTGGTGGTGTCTTGCTGAGTGGTGTTCATTATCATTGCATGTTGTTGCGTGCTGTTGTGAGAATATCAGAGCCTGAATTAGGGCAACCAACAGATATTTGTAAATTGCTTGTTAAACTTGGCAAGCGTGGAAATGAAATTAGGGACATGTTAGTCTAAGTTTGTGGGGATATTGCCATGAAGAAAATGGCAATGTACAGACGGATTAAATGTTTTTTCTGAGGGGAGAGAAAACATCACTGAGAAGAGATGTCAGAACAACCAGTAACAAGCAGAACTGACAAAAACATTGTAAAAATTCATCAAATTTTACATCAAAATCATCAGCTAACTATGTGAAGCATAGCAGACCAAATAAACATTGACAGAGAAGCAGTTAGGAAAATCTTAACTGAGAATTTTGGCCAATAACTCACAGCTCTTTCATCACAACAGCTCACATGGCACTGTCTGTGAGGTAGATTTTAGCCAGTAAACAAAAACTGTATTGGAACACCCTCCCTACTCATGTGATCTGGCCTCCAATGACTTTTTTATTTACCTGAAGATAAAGGAAATATTGAAAGGAAGACATTTTGATGACATTCAGGACATCAAGAGTAATACAATGAAAGTTTTGATGGTCATGCCAGAAAAAGAGTTCCAAAATTACTTTGAAGGGTGGACTAGGCACTGGTGTCCGTGCATAGCTTCCCAAGGGGAGTACGTGGAAAGTGACCATAATGATATTCAGTAGTGAGGTATATAGCACTTTTTCTAGGATGAGTTTGAGAAGTTGATAGTCATACATCTCATACATGGCAAAAACTTAAATGCTTATCACTAAGTGAATCTTAGTAGTGATAAGGCTATGTGCTATATGATTCCAACTATATGACTTTAGCTTAGTCCAAAGCATGGGTGGGTTTTGTAGTGAAAACCTAGGTGTCCACAACCTCCCTGATGAGTGCTTCTGTCTCTTTAAGTCAATATCACTACCCTCCCTTAGCTTCCTGAGCTCTGCAGTCACCAGTCAGCATGGCTCAGTGACTTCCTCTGTTTGCTAAGCCGTCTGCCCTCACAACTGAAGGGAAAGCAGCAGGTTTGGACTTCTCAGGGACAAATTCAGAACCTGTCACCAGGAAGGGTAAGTCTGAGCCTGAAAGCTGGCTGGGGGTGGGAACCAAGGGCCGCAGGACAGACTCAGTGTCTGAAGGTGTTGTCCTAACAAAGCTCTCTGAGCAACCACCTGTGTTCTGCTTGGAGACGGAATACCCACATACATCCAGGATTTTAAGGACATTATGAGTTTCAGATGGAGTAAATTTGGACGAAGAACTAGTATCTTTGCCAGCTCCAGAGCACACATATTCTTACTTGAGACTAAACCATTTCTCTTTCTCCCTGAATCAGAGAAGTGTTAGAACTATCGAAGGTAACAAAATACACCATAGAAGGCAAAGGTAAATCCAGCAAAGGTAAAAGATATGTCTGAGGATATAGAAGCAATTCTAACCTCAGAACAAGTTAAAAAGTGAAAATTCTGTACACATGTATAACTGAGCTCAATCTTCCCCCTCCTTAGCACTGTCCACAAAGGGGTCTTTCAGGAGATGCCTAAGGTCATGAACATGGTCTTCAAACCCTCGTCCTACATGTACTCTTAAAGGCCTCCCCAATCCTAGCAGCCCAGGACCCATCTTGGTGCTGACCCATCTGAATTTCTTCATCTGTATGATGAAGGGGGAGTCTAAGGAAACCAGTTCCCAGGGCAGATCCCTGGGGAGGCTGCCCTGGGAGCCCCTGGGGAAGGGAGACGCCTATCAAAATACAGGTGCAAATCACAATCTGTGAAAAATTTGCTTTTTATTTTAAATAATCCCATAAATAATTTGAAAAAGAGTAAGTTTGGGGAGGCCTTGGACCAGATAGATGTGGAGACTTCTTGGAGTTTTAAGATTATAAGAATTTACAGGTTTTACTTTCTCTAATAACTATATGACCATTTTAACCTCAGATTTCAGCTCTTATGAACCTTGGATTAACTTTCAACCTCCAGTCCAAACTGTATGGAAGTTCCAGAGGCCTGCCCAGAGTTCTACGAATTCCCCAGCACACTCTCATTTTCATCTGTGACAAGGACGTCTTGCTTTGGTTAAACCCTTGTTCTCTGCTCTGAATCTTGCAGCTGTCTGTTCATTTCTGCTCTTGTGTTTGTTATGGCATCTGCTGATTTCTACATGCAAAATAATTAATCATGTAAGGCCAGTGGGGTGAACTTTACTTCATGAAGGCTTTAGGGAAGAGTAGAGGAAGTTCCTACAGAAACAGCCTTGGATTGCGTACAAGGCAAACCTGTTTTTCAGGTCCCTCGTCAGAGACAGTTATTCATCCAGCCTCCCTCTGTGCTCTTCCCCAGTGTGTGGTGTCACAGGGAGAGAACACAGGTACCTGGAGTGGCCAGGGCGGGAGACAGGAAGAGGTGCAGTTTGACTTGGATGGTGAGGTGCAGACTAAAATACAGAAGAGGGTCAATAGTCATGATCAGGGGAGCTGCATTCAGGTGCTTTTGTGATCAGGCAAACTGGATCACAGAGTGTTTAACTGTATTAAATAATGTTTGAAATTGGCATAATCCCTTTAGTTGGGGAAAAGCCTCAGATTTGGAGGGGGCAATAACAGTGTCCCAGTCTCTCCAGGACAAAGGTCATATCTAGGCAAGCAAATAGAAACAGTTGACTTTGTGAGAGGAGAGCTGAGACCTCTTGGGTCATTTTATGAAACACATTCGTGAACCAGAGAAACCTGAGATTTACCCAGTGTCTTCTCATTTGTTTCCTAGACCAGTTCCCACTAAAGCAGGTCCCTAAATCACTGAGAAAAATATTCTCATATTCAAAGTTACCTGACATCTCTTCTAAAGTTGGACTTATTACTTATTTCATTTGCCTTCTTTCCCCACCCCACCTCATCCCAACTCCCATAAACACACACATACACACAATCCATGACTAGATTTTAAAATCCATGAATGCAGGGACAATTTCTTTTCACTGTTATCTTCAACATTACCTCTGTGACAAATGATTATGACAATGAGCCATTCTATGACTGTTTCAGGTGAGCATGGGACAGCAAGACAAGACTGGAAGAGATGAGGAGCTTATTTGTGGTAAGAACACATGTCTGAAGAACACACTTGCTGCTGTATGTTTGTGCCTGGATTGGGTACAGAGATGATTCAAAGCTAATGTTCAGACATGCTACTTTTGGGAGAAAATTGTTTTAGCTAGCCTTCAAATGATAGAGAGGTTGTGACCACCAGGATGTCACAGCAAAAGCCTTGTCACCACCTCTGCCCCGATCTACTGTGAGATATTAGGAAAGCCCTTTGACTGCTCTGGGCCTTGGGAACTGAGCATAATAATTGAGGCCCTAACCTTGTCCTCAGTCAGTGGGTCAGAGTACAGAAGATTATGTGGGGCAGTGCCTGTGGCTCAGAGGAATAGGACACCAGCCCCATATGCCGGAGGTCGTAGGTTCAAACCCAGCCTCAGCCAAAAACCGCGAAAAAAAAAAAAAAAAAACAAAGAAGATTATGTGAATACGGTTTTCCAAAGAATGTGCTGGAGAAAAATTATTAAGAGTTAAAACATTATTAGGCAGGAGGTTCAAGAGAGAGAAGTGAGGGAGAGAGACAGAGAAGGGAGACTCAGGGACAGAAGCCGGGTAGTGGAGACAGACTGAGAATGAGAAGTGCCTCTCTGACATTGGTCCTGCTGTTGGAATTTACAAAGATCCAAGTCACAGAAGGAAAGATGAATGGGGATTCACACCAGTCATTTCCTTTCAATGACAAACTTGCATGGATGGTGTAAGAGCAGAGTGATGACACTCAGACCAGAATGAGGGTATTTAGTGGAAGAGAGATGACATTCAGAATAGACAGGAAATGAGTGGGGGATGGAATAAACCTTAATCATTTATTTCTCACCTCACCCCCCCAAAAATGTCTGTGGCCCCCCTCCCAGTTTTGTGAGGCTTGAAATTCTTGTAATGATGAGTGGACTCACCTGGTCAGGAGCCCAGCACTAAAGAACAGCTTATGGCTCAGGGTCATCATGAGTAGTTGAGTCTATGACATGCTCCACATGCAATGTCCCACTTAATCCTCAGAGGAACTTTTAAGGTAGGTTGATCAGTTTTTATTCTCTCTACTTTCAATATGAGGAAACTGAGGATGGCAGAAGTTAGATGAGGCCAGAAATAGTTAGCCATGAATGATGCAGTGCTGTTCAACAGAATACTATGAATGATGTGAGATAAGAGTCACCATATCCTACAAAATACTGACATGGAAATGTTATATAGCACCAGGACAGCTAATTGGGGCTGTGGTTAGATTTTGCAACACAAATGAACCGTGTGTCCTGTTTCTGGCTGCCATCTTTGGAAATGGGCTGCCTTGGTTAAAGAGGGCCATCACTTTAATTCTGGATAAAAGGATGTGGAAACCTCAGTGTTACTCAGGCTCAAATGAAACCAGTGGGAAAGAAGAAGCCAAGAGAAAAACTGGACTACCTTTCCCAGGTCTCAGGTTGGAGGACACCAACATCAAAGAAATTACAAACTACTCATTAGTTTTAATCCTTGTCATTCTCAATACTTGAAACTAAATTCAGTTTCCCGTTAAGCTTGTTCTCACCTCAGTAGTAAAATAACGTTAAAATTCACTTTTGGACAAAAACAAGAAAACTATCCATATTAGTAATCATAAAATTTACTAAGAGAAATGATACAACCAGAAGACTGTGGAAGGGTAGATTTGGATAACACCATGGATGTCATCAAAATCAAATCCCCTTCATTTAAAAGGTGACAAAGTGAAATTCAGAGATGGCCTTCTTCATGGGTTTCAGTAGGGCAGATGCCACAATCCAGGTGTCCTTCCTTCCAGGTGTGGGCAGTTCCTAAGACCCTGAAACTTCCTCTCTCCTAATAAGAATCAGAATCTAAAGACAATTAATGACTTTTGAATGAGACTAAGACAATTCAGGAGCACTGGCCTTGCAATCTCCGCTGCCCCTGAATACAATTGCAAGGATGACAGGTGAGGCTGGTGTCATCCAGCTGGTTAGCACCAAAGTGTTAGGCTTTAGTCTCTAGGATGGAATGACAGATTCCCTGCTGGCTGCCACTGGACTACATGACTTCAGACTTTGAGGTCGCCAAGCACCTGGAGAGAGAAATGCTTGCCCTGGCCCAGATGACATAAAGATTTCAGGAAGGAGCTGTTCTCAGAGAAGTGAAAACCAAGAATTTCCCTCATCATCTTGGACTCTGTATACTAGAGAGATCTATAAACCATCATCTTATATCAGCTTAGCCACCCAACGGTTGGCATAGAATCATGTATTGGGACCTAGAATTGCCACCAAGATCTGAATTTTAATCAGGAAGCCCTCGCCCCAGAATAATGCTCTTTACCTACCACACCAGCTGACATGATGACCTCTTATTCCCAGCCCCCTCAAAGGAATGACTCAGAGTCACTGAACACGCACTAAATGCCAGCCCTCTGCTCAGCACTTGGGTGCATTAGCTCATCTAACTCTCTCAATAACTCACTGAAGACCAACCTATGTCATTATTCCCATTTTACAGAAGAGGAAAATTAAGGCTCAGAGGGATTAAACAACTTCCCCACAGCTACCCAATTAACCAGCAGAAAGGCAATGCTTTAATCCCAAGGCTTCTGAGTCCAAATCCCACCCAGTAACCACCATCCCTTCTTCTGGGGGTGGTTTCTGGATGTTTGAGAGCCCACCACAGGTGATAGGTATGGAAAGACCCATGGGAATACAGGGGGAGATGAAGACCCTCTATGTAACCTGTACCTGTACAGAGGACCAGCAGGAACTAGTGTCAGCTGGAGAAATGGCCTCCAGAGACAAGTTCACCAGGTGGTGAGGATTCTACAGGTACATCAGGTGAAGCCAAGGAGGAAAGGAACAGATGGGTAAGGGTCACTCAGGAGTTCAAAGTCTCTGCTCAGATCACCAATAAAAGTTTGGTTCAAAAGCAAAGGTTGAAGCCACCATTCTTTGTTGGAAAGGTATCTGGGAGTTCCATTTACTTGGGATACCTCAGGTTAAGATTTGGAGCTTACAGCTAATTTGTCTCACAGGTTCAGCAGAGGACAGCCGGATCCTGCAGGAGCCCACACTGAGGCTCATCCTGGTGGGGAAGACAGGAGCGGGCAAGAGCGCCACTGGGAACAGCATCCTGGGCCAGCGGCGCTTCCTCTCCAGGCTCGGAGCCACGTCTGTGACCAGAGCCTGCGCCGTTGGGGTCCGGTGGTGGGAAAAGTGGCGCGTGGAAATCGTCGACACTCCGGACATTTTCACTGGCAAAATCCCCGAGGCAGAGCCCGAGTGCGAGGAGAGAGGTCGCTGCTACCTGCTCTCCGCCCCGGGGCCCCACGCGCTGCTGCTGGTGACCCAGCTGGGCCGGTTCACCGCCCAGGACCAGCAGGCCGTGAGGACTGTGAGGGCAATGTTCGGGGAGGGCGTCCTGGAGCGCACGGTCCTCGTCTTCACCAGGAAGGAGGACCTGGCCGGCGGCTCCCTGCAGGATTATGTGCGTGGCACAGAGAACCGCGCCCTGCGGGAGCTGGTGGCCAAGTGCAGGGGCCGAGTCTGTGCTTTTGACAACCGAGCCAGTGGCCAGGAGCAGGAGGCCCAGGCAGAGGAGCTGTTAGGGCTGGTGCGGAGCCTGGTCAGGGAGAACCGGGACACGCACTACACCAACGAGGTGTACGGCCTGGCACAGACCCTGCACTGGGCGTGCCCAGAGGAGCGGCTCCGGAGGGTGTCTGAGAAGGTGGCAGCCTGCATACGCAGGGCCCAGGGGCCCTGGCTGCTGGCCGGGCTGTGGGAGTGGCAGAAGTGGCACAAGTCCCACAGGAGTGGCTGGTGGATCAGCGTGCTCCTCCTTCTGGGGGGCGCGCTCCTGTTCTACCAACTGTTCTGGAGGGGCCGGTGTGAGGACTTTCCTGAGGTCACACCTAGCTGACCTTGTAAGTGTGACCCTGACCCATCAACGCACTATTGATGTGACTGTGGCTCCTAGAGTTCTGAGTCTGAGTTCACAGACTGCCCTCCCTGGCCTGGTCCTAACCTGCCAACTCGAGAGTCTGCCAGCACCCACCTCCCCACCAAACCTTCCCTGATCTCCACCCCTGGTCTTGGGGACCAAAAGCCCAGCCAGAGGCTCTCGCCTTGCAGGAGCCACACGACCACGGTGGCTTTTGCCCATTTTGCACTCACATCAGGTTGCCTTTGAACTTGTACCTTACCTAACAAATGTACACAATGTAATCTAATCATGCTTAACCTTATATTAAATAAAAGTTTTAAAAACCATATGAGAAGCTTTGGGCTTCCCATTCCCCACATTCCCTATGGGACCAAAAAGGAGCAAAGCCTCAATACTGTGCACCTGGGCTTAATGGATGACCATGTTGTGTGAAATGAAGTCAGTATTTGTAGAGGCTTGTTTCTCTGCCTCATATGCCCAACAAACAAAGATGTTACTCTCTATCATCCCTGACTGCAAAACTCTACAGAGTAACACCCATTCTGGTGGGTGATCATAGGAGAGAACATAGCAGTGTGGAACCTTCCATCTGCACTGGCAGGGAGCGTCTCCTCATGCATCCCCAGTCGGACCTCTCAGAAGCTAGAATGCAGACGATACTGTAATTCCAAGGAGAATGTATCTACAGGCTCAATTCCCAGGCTCTTGAGGGCCTACAGTAAGTCTACTTCCAGGGAGGCTTATACACTCACAGGTGAATATATAAATAAGATGCGTAAGTTCTGGAGATCTTCTCAACTCAAGGATAAATCAAACAAATTGAAGAGGTTTGGAAGTTTTTCTTCATTTCAGTCTCCAAGAAATAGGGCAAACAGGTCTTTGTGGACTGAGAGCTTGGTGGTAACCATAGTGGGATATAGAGTCATATCTGGGAGAGTCAGCTCTCCATTCCAGGTAAAATGAGGCAGGTTAGCGTGTACTGTCTGCCCCTACTGTCCTTCCTATGCTTTCACCTACACTTGCTTTGTCTTCAATACCACCGCCCTCACCCACAAATTCCAGCTCATCTCTGGTATCTCCATGTAAATCCACATCTCTGCCTGACACCATCCTCTGCTGCTGCCCTCACAGCCAGAGACTTTCAGGTTACTAATGACCTTGATTCCTAAAGAAACAAGTAAAAACAGAAAATAATCTGCAACCACTGAGCCCATACTAGAGAGGGAGGCCAACAAGTCCCTTGCGGAAGACTTTGCAAACACCAACAGGAAAACCAGTGCCAAATGCTTAGACTCAAGATTTCCCAAGCAGCAGAGGCCATTTGGTGTAAGGAGTTATGAGCAAGTCCCAGAAAAGACCCTGATAGGAAATCTTGAAATGGTCTCTTTCACATTTAGATATACTTTTGCAGTGAACAAAAAGAAAAACTCTGCCCCTGGCAGTCTGCTGAGAAGATGATCACTGTAGAATTAAACGTGAAAAAAGAATAGCAAAGGGCTCAGTATGAAAGGTTCCGACCCTCAACCCAAATCAAGCGAGAGCCATTTAATTCTTGCTCTGTGTCTGCACAGGAACAAGACCCAGGGGATTCCCAAGGGGCAGTGATTAAACTAGTGGGAACATGGACAGGAGCACTCCAGGGATCTCATAGCAGAAGGTGATTATCTGGTCAAACCCAAATTGTATGAAAATTTCAAAAGACAGAATCTGAAATGCATAATCCCTAAAGCTGAAATCCTGAAAAGTCAAAATCCCTGAAGTTTAAATCCCTAACACCTAAAATCTCACTCACAAGATAGTTGCATCATCTTAGGCAGAACTACTACCTTGTTGTCTTAATTTGGAAATTGAGTTGGTTTAAGGAGGTGCGTGTGACAAGGGGTGGCTTTGTGAGCTTAATTTTCGATATCAACTCAACTGGATTAAGGAATACCTAGAAAGCTGGGAAAAGCATAATTTTGTATGTTTCTGCCAGGGTGTTTCCAGAGGAGATGCCTCAATTAGGTGAGGAAATGTCCCCTCAGTATTGAAGGCCAATGTCCAATTTGCTGGGGCCCTGTAAGTGGAACAGATTTCCAAGTACCCAAAACATCATAGAAACATTACACAGCAAGTGGGAAAACTTAATAGGGAGGGAGTACTCATGTCAGTGTATATCAAACCACAGAAGTTCAAAAAGAGCACTGCCACAGAGAAAATGAATGTGAACATACTCTCCAAAGAGAGCCATATGGTAGCTTTTCATTGCAATATGAGACTTCAAACAATAATTAGTGATCATGAAAGTCAGCTGCCTTTTCTTTTTTTTTTTTTTTGAGACAGTCTCACTATGTCACCCTTGGTAGAGTGCCATGGCCTCACAGCTCATAGCAACCTCAAACTCTTGGGCTTAAGCAATTCTCTTGCCTTAGCCTCCCAAGTAGCCGGGATATAGGTGCCTGCCACAACACCTGGTTGTTGTTGTTGTTGTTGTTGTCATTTTTGTTTGACAGGCCTGGGCTGGATTTGAACCTGCCAGCATCAGTGTATATGGCTGGTGCCCTAGCCGCTGACTTACAGGCACCAAGCCAGTCAGCCAGCATTTATGGATTATCTCTGTGCAATCACCCATAACCTATTCCTGTAATAGACTTTTTCATATGTTGAATTTTCTTTTTAGTTTCATTTTATTTTTTTCCTTTTCTTTTACTTTTTTTCACTATTCTAAATTGTGAACATTATTTTTTAAAATTTTTATGCTGTAAATTTCATCTTCACATCACTTCCAATACCAGAGGCATAAATTTTGTAGAGATTTTGAGAGAATTCTAATCTTTTTATGCATTTTTTGCAAATTTGAGTCCACAAAAGCACATTATCACAAGGTTGACTTTGTGTGTATTATGTGTATATATAAAAATGTTGAAACTTCCTTAAATAAATAAAAATATGTCCTTTTTGTACGTCTGCATTTATGAAAGGTAAAGTTTTTCAAGATCTTAGCTCTTTAAGCAGCTGCATAAATTATGATGAACCATCATCAGATCTTCTCATTGAAGATCTCCTTCAATGAGATCTATCAGCTTTTGATAGATCTCATTGAAGGACTTAGGTTGCTTGTCATGGCATTTCAGATGACTGCAGTTATAAAGCTGGGTGCTCACAATTACCAATCATAGTGATATGCATTTATACATTTCCTTTTCTGCTTCTTTCTTTTTTTTTCCAGTTTTGCTTTTGCTTTTTATTTAATCAAAGACTGGTGGATAAACATAAATACAGCACAATTACTTCAGATCATTCTTCATATTGTATTCACACAGACCATGAACATAATCTGAAAGAAATCTGCAGTCAGCAATGAAATGCATACAGCTTTTTCTTCCCTCACTCAAAAAAAAATTTTTTTTTTAAACACACAAACTTAGAATCTCATCAGCACACACTCTCCTGTGACAAATGATTCAGACATAAATAAAGAATGGATGCAAAGAAACTATATGCTAACATATGAATAACCTTTGTTAATGAAAAAAACAGAAACAGCCATAATGATTAAGATACATTCAGTTACTGATAGCTAGTTGTGCCCTAAAGGGCATTATCAAAAAGAGAAATTGTGCTGCAGAGAAAAGCTCTCTCTCTCTATATATACACAATGAGAAAATAAACTGCAAGATTAACGCATGCATGTTTAATACTGGAAAAATCACAGCCTCCAAAATTTCTCCACGTTTGTAATAAAAGCCCTCTGCACTCAACTAAAATTAAAATGATCTTAAAAGGATAATACTTGTAAAGTTTAAGTCTTTTCAGCCACAGAAACTGCAATGGAAATAAATGTTCAGAGTCATTTTCAAAACAAAAACAAAAATCTATTCTTCTGATGACATGCATGATTAAAAGGTCTATGCAAGATACATTGCTCTACATTCCCAAT